>CAUYQV010123139.1:0-32767 GCA_963574575.1 Galagoides demidoff | reverse complement strand
TTTTTTTGAGACGGAGCCTCAAGCTATCCCCCTGGGTAGAGTGCCATGGCATCACAGCTCATAGCAACCTCCAATTCCTGGGCTCAAGCGAGTCTCCTGCCTCAGCCTCCCAAGTAGCTAGGACCACAGGCGCCGGCCACAACGCCCAGCCATTTTTTGGTTTCAGCCATCATTGTTGTTTTGGCGGGCCCGGGCTGGGGATTTGAACCTGCCACCTTAGGTGTACGTGGCTGGCGCCTTAGCCAATTGAGCCACAGGCGCGGAGCCTGCTAGCAACAAATATTAGGATCAACTTGCTTAAATCTGTTCCTGGTTCCAAACACAATGAGGATTTTGGCAATACATAGTTTGAAAACATGAAAATAGGCTGTCCCTCCCAACATGAACTGTTGGGATGGGCACATTTTTTCAAATATGACAATTTTAACCCACATATAGGGAATCAGTAAGTCTAGATGAAAATTACCAGTTAATCTTCTGCAGGTTCATTTAGAATCATGTACCTGATAGTACCATGTAACTTTCGAAATCAGTCCTTGTATTTATTTCCCAGAGCTGATGGGCTTCTCTGACATTCCTTGGAAACATACATGTAAGCAGAAACTGGCCAGAGAAACTACCTGTGCATGCAGACAGGAATGTGGTACTGACTGGGAAAAGACCACCAGACCACGTTCCTATTCCCCTACTGGCCAGCAGTGAGATCTAGCATGGCCTTCCCCTCCTCTGGGCCTCAGCTACTGCTTCTGGCAATTTGAGGACATCCCCCTGAAAGTGCCTTGCTCTCATAGCCCTCACTTTTTGCTTCTATGCATCAACTTTGCCATTTCCTTTTGTGTCAAGTTCCTTGCAAGAGATAAAACCAGAATGTCTTTCCTAACTTTACATTACCAGATATTAAAAAAAATCTTTATTAAAAGGGGAAATATTGAGAAAACACAAAATAAGGAAATCACTGTGACCCAATCTTAAGGAGGCAAGAATCAGCTCTTCTGAGATGAAGGGCTGGGTCGGGTTGCTCTGTCTCTGAGTGAGGCCTTTCCTAGGGTGGGTGTGCTGTGATTCTTCAGAATCAGAGACCAGTGCGGAGAGACCAGGCGGGGGCTGTGTGTGAATGATAGCCAGTGCCTGTCTGAAGTGGGCAATAGTTCTCTTTTTGTCATCAACCAGGAATGTGGGCTCAGTTTTACCAGATTTCCTGAGTTTTCAAGAGAAGCTAGAAATGCTCTGATGCTTAAAAGTTGGCAACTAATTCAAATTTTTGATAAATATGGTGTGAATCAAATAAAATGTGAGCTGAATCTGGCCAACATGCTGTTCATTTGCACTGGACAGTGATATCTTTTGAGGCCTAGGCTTGTAGTCCATAGTAGGTATGCAATAAATATTTACAGAGAGAATATCATTCCTGATGGAATAGTTCACAGCCTGCCTGAGTTCTAAACAGAATTCTCAAAAGTCACACTGAGATTAGACACAACCTTGTGTTAGATTCAGAGTCCACAGTGAGCTGGTAAACCTTCCCAATATTTACACGCTAGAAAACCCCTTCAGTTGTTAATAATTTTGTTAAATACAGAATAGCTTCTTCTTAGGAAAGTAATTCTCATCAGATGTTTTTCCCTAATGGATACTAATAAGCTTGAAAACAGTTTTAAATTAAAGAATATTTTTAATCATGGGAACCATTGTAATCAAAGGAAAAAAACACCTTTTAGCTATGGAGGTTTGGACACTAATGATGGGAACGTCAAATTATAGCAGGCAGGCAGGCAAGTAATCTGCCTTGAGGGGGTAGCCACCTTTCACCTGAGCCCACCACTGGCCCAGAGGACACAGCGCTGGAGCTGTTGGCAAGAGGCCTGGGTGAGGCCCAAAGGGGCAAGGTGGGCAGAGAGCTTCTGCCTTGTTGGAGGCCTGCAGTGGCCTCTCCTGAGTCTTCTACATTCCTCTGAGGTGCCAGGAAACACCAGGAGGCAAGAGTCACATATGTGCCGTCACCTCCGGCCGGCCCAGACACCTGGAGGCGGCAGGTCCAGGCACATCTGCAGCTTGGCTCAGTGTTAGAGCCTGACTAAGCAGCACTGGAGCCAAGCAGGGCCCCCCCACGCAGCTGCCTGCTGGAGGGGCAGGCTGGCCTGCCACAGGCCTGGCACAGGTGTGGCAACTTCCCCCTCAGCTCCAAGGCTGCTCCTTATTGAGGGAGAGGAGATGAGGCATCTAAAGGTGGTGCAGGGCTTTGGTGGCAGGGAATTTCTCATGTTCCTCCACCTCTCACACAGGACTGTGTTTGAAGGGACTAAAATGTCCTGCAGGTTCTGCTACACAGAAGCGAACGGTGCTGTGCCTGGCATTTTGAGTTGTGGTAGCCAAGCTTGCCAGATCTCAAGGAGGTGGAGGGAAGGGCTTGTCAGTGAGGAAGAGTGGTAAACACAATAGTAAATTCCAAAGTGAAGACAAACTCAGGCCTGATTCTAACTGCTTCTCTGAATGTTTCTGCCAGTGATGCAACTTGTGAGCATCACTGGCACCCTCTACAATCAGGGAAAAAATACTCATTTCCAACATGGACAAGTTGAAGGCTTACGATGCTTTTTTTCAAGTGTAACACTTGGAACAAATATTGAAAGTTTGGATACCATTGTTTTGGTATGTCTAAAGTGAAGTTAGCTTTTCATTTAGTCTGAACTCCATAGCCTTTATAATCAGCAACAGTCACAAGAAAGCTGTGGCTTGTTTTTCAAACAGCTCATTCTGTCATCACTAGGGTAGTGGAAAGAAAATACCACAGGTAGACTTTAATCTGCGCACTTTGTTTAGTACTACAATTATATCTATGAACTCAAGGGGCTCTATTTTTAATTAAAGTGTGGAAGAAATACTTAGTTGTTGAAAATCTCTTAGACTGGTACTTTACAGATTGAGTTGATGAATTTGGGGTGAGTTTTATGAGAACAGGACAGGTCCTGTTTTAATAAGTTTTGGGTTCATTATGTCTTGGAACATGGAATCTTCTGCACATTTAAAGATTCATTATCCAAGGTGAAGGAGAAAATGGGTTACCACACCTGAGAATTTCAAATTAAGTCATACTGCTTTTGGAAATTGGAAAAAAAGTGTTAGGGAAGATGGACTATAGAACAGATTTTTTTTTTATCATAGCATTTTTATTATAAATTGAGTGACTATATTATGTGTGTACCAGTAGATCTGTTTTTAGATTTATTTATTTTTTATTAAGTCATTTGTACATAGATCATGAATACATTTATGCCATTATGGGATTCAATGTGTTGATTTTTGTGCAAATTGGAGTGCTTACATCCTACTAATCAACATAGCCTTCACCTCGTTTACCCAATTACATCATCAAGACATTTGTGTTCTACACCTGATAGATCCAACTTGTACTTGCAATATGCTCCGTAGGTGTGGTCCCCTACTAAACCTCCTCTATTGACCTACCCCCTCCCTTGCCCTCTCCCTCCCTTTCCTTCCTTCATCCTAGGCTATAGTTGTGTTTCATTTTTCATATTCAAGTGTGAGTGATTATAAATTGGTTTCATAGTAGTACTGAGTACATATAGAACAGACTTTAAACATTCTCAATTACTAACTGATAATCAGACTTTAAATACATTTTGGGGGGATTTCAGTATATTCTTAAGGGAAGAGAGAACTATGAAAGAAACTTCAAGTTACCCATTTTGGTATGTTTTTGAAAAAGTAAAACCATCTTTAAATGTATTACTTAGGAAATTTAGAGAAAATAGATTCTTCTATACAGACTTATCTCTGAAAAAAATTAATGAGCAATCCAGAGTTTATGCCTGAAAAAAGATTGTACCAAATACTATGCTGTAATTGCCTTCCTACCCTTAACTTCATTTCTTCCTGGCTGTGTAGCAGCCACATCCTCTGGGTAGTTACTCAACCCCAGTCTTATGGTGATTGGCTAAAGTAATCCACTCTTAAACCAATCATCACCAAGGGATTTTCCTGGCCACAGGAATTGGTTCCAGGTAGCCCAATTAGCTTAAAGCTCAGAATTTTTGTTTGATGGGTATGGAATGCTAAGTTCTTTCCCCATAGGTGTGAAAAAGAAAAGGAGGGATGTCCAACAACAGAGTCCCATATAGATAATTTGAGGACTGTTTTGCTTATCTGTGGTGTTGGATATTGTGAAAAGTACCTGCAGACCTTTTTTATTGAGCATCAGCTATTGTTAGTGTTTCTGTGTTTAATGTGTGGCCCAAGACAATTCTTCAAATATGCTGACAGAAAAGAAAAAAGTGTGGTTGCTGGTAGCTATCTTATATATATAAAGGAAAACCACTCTGGGACTAGAGCTGACACATGGAGATGAGGAGAGCTCAGTGGATTGTAGAGAAGTTCAGCTGAAGCTCTGCTTGGTGCTTGAAGCCTTTAGCCTTTGTAGATCTGTGAAAAATTAAATCACTTATATAAGCCAGGGTGAGATGGCTTTTCTTCCTTATTTTCAAGGGAAAACTTCTCAACTAATATAGAAAATTATATTCTGTTTTACTGGAAGATTGTTTTGGGGTGAATGATCAATGAAATATCAAATGTCCTCTCTCACAACTGTTATTTGAACTTTCAGATGACGTTGGTCATAGAGGATTAGGAAAGAGTCTCCTAACACAGGCCCTCAGTCCACAAACCTTGAGTCAAGTGGGAAGATTCTTCCAGTGAAAGCATGTTGATGCTGTGGTCATGATTTTCTCCTTGAAATTTAGTAAAATATTTTCCAGAAGTGCACATAGCTTTAAATTTTTAAGAAGACTTTTCTCCATTGGATTTTGAGATTTAGGAGGGTAGGGACTGTTGGTTTTCACTTGATCTAGCACAATACACAATGGATGCTTCATAAATGTGGGCTTTACCTATACCTATACATTTCATTTATATGAAAAGATGTAGCCTCTTAAAAGTACCTTCTTGTAAATAGTGTAATAAAAGACTTCTAAAAATGTTGTTGCTAACTGCACTTGGAAATCTACTTTGTCAAACTGTGGCTTCTAACACCTTGTCTCCAACACCAAATCAGTTTTGATACTAGCATTTCTCAGAGGTGTGGCTTTTAATCCTCAAATTACAGCACAAGTTTTAACAAGCCAGTTTTGTCTGTCACCAGGAGTTTAGTAATTAACAAAATGCTCTAGCACTAATGGTTTATCAAAAGGCCAGTAAGCAAGTAAGAGACATGATACAGGAAACAGAACTGGTATGCTCATTGAGGGAATTCATGTAAGAAGTACCCCAGTTACATGTTGTCTTTAATTTGAGAAGCAAGCCCTACATGGACCCTGTATATGAACAACATTGAGGTTCCTGAGTGTCCCTTCTAGCAACTACACACCTCAGAGTTATAGTGGTGAGTAACTTGCAAGAAATGCCTGTGGTGACAATTTTGCTTTGTTTTGTGGGAATCTAAGAAGCCTAGTCAGGATGGGGATCACTCTCTGCGAGTGTTGGAAAGGGAGGTCCACACAAGGAAAGCGAGGAGTGTTCCCTTTATCTGAGGTGGCTGCCAAGTATTAAATGCTAAAACATGTAGGTGTATTTGAGTAAAGAATAGGCAGTGACGCTTCAAAGCTAACTTGATGGCAGGCAAGAAAGAAGAGGAACTGGGTTATTTGGCAGAGATGTTAAGTTTACCCCTGGAAAGGTAACTTTTTTAGGATCTCGGTGTCCTGAGATCCTGACAGAAGGGTCAGGCACATCCTCAGGCTGGAGTCTGGGAGGAGCAGGCCTTCTGCCTGAAGCTCGCCTCTCACTTTCCCTCATCAGGACATCCCTAATGGGTTGCAGATGTCCCATTTGGTTAGAAGCACGTTTCAGATACATCTGCTCTTCTTGCTTTTATGCAAAAAACACCTGCAAATCTTTATCTTTGGTTAGATTTACCACACATTTGAAGCTTTGAAATTTTGGTCCGGTGGGAAAAAGGAGCATGTCACCACCCTCCTTAAGTTGAATTCCATGACTGACAACAGCCTTTGGGGGAGATGTTTTCATTTTCCTTTTAGGATAGTAGTCAGTAAGGCTTTAAAAGCCTCAGACTTATTCAGCTGAAAACTAATTAATTTCTCAAATCCTATAGAGTCTGTGGAAAAATATAATGACTATGGGTAGACGGCTTCTGTGTGTGTGTTTCTTCCTGATTTAATGAGTTTTAACAAAGAAGACAAGACCACAACATCAGAAGAGAACAGTTTAATGTTGTGGTGCTGGCTGGGATACATCAAGCTTCCTTGGATGTGCCTTGAAAATACATGTGTGATTTCCAATAAATAAATTCCTCTAGGCCTCATCAAAGATTTTAACCTCTCCCTTTATTCATTCAACTTGAGGGTATTTTATCCCATCATTCAGGGAATGACAAATGCCATGTGAATAGTTGTGAGATAATAAAATAATGAAAAAATGAGCTGCCTCTGGGAATGTTGAGGAGGAAATCCAGCTTGTGTGTGGTTTTGTGAGGGGGTAGGAAGCTTGGGCTAACTGGGCTAACTTTGCACTAGCTTTGTGACTTTGAGCAATGCATTTAACTTTTTGGAGCCTCAGTTTTCTCATCTGTAAAATGAAAGAGGTAAATTAAACATTTTTTGCTCGACAAAGAATTACTAATGTTGAGTGTCTTCAGTGTGCACTGTACTGACATCTGAGGACACAAGGCACTCGGTCTGAGTTCTCATGAGCAGCCCCTTAGCAGAACTGTTACTTCCTAGTTACAGACCATCCTTCATGCCAACTTTGAGAATTGGCTGAGAACATTCCACCCTACCTCCACTTTCATTAATTCCTGGAGTTTAATGTTTATTTTTTTTAAATTTCAAATTAATATGAAGGTACAAATTTTTAGGTTACATTGTTCTCACTTCCAGAGTAAAGTTCCAGTTGTAAAAGAGCCCCAAGTTTAATGTTCACATGGCCTACTCACCCAATCAGCTAGCCCTACAATTCTTGAAGCACCTCCTGCTTCAAACTTTTTTTCCTTTCTTAATTTTTATTCACACTTCACTGTGTTTTGGACTTTTAGCAAATCCAGTGTCCCAACTTCCCTGTTTGTTCTATCTGTCCACTATGGAGTCAGGACCCAGTTTCTATCATTCAAATTACTCTTTCTTGTAAACCGGATTCTTGGTACCACAATCCTTCTACCGCACCTGCCAACCAAATCCTAAACCTGGATCAGATCAATCCTAGACCACATCCCAAGTCTCTATACCAGTACTGCGTTTCCTGTATTTGCTCATATAATGTTTCCATTTTTTCTAGATCATCTTTTATTAGTAATATTTTTCATTGGACCAGATGTCATATAAAGCTTTTCAACTTATTAATGACTTTTTTGTCTTAAATTTTATGATTTCTCATTTTACTACACTATGATTGGAGATTATGAGTAGTATAATTTCTACTTGTTTGAATCTGAGAGGATCTTATTTGAAAATAATTTGTGTTTCTGTTCATGAAGTAGAATTTATTACTTGCACCTCAAAATTATATTGTTCATATTCTCTAATTGTTGTTTGGTGCATACTCTATTTAACTGTCACAACTGAATTACAGTGAATTAAAATCTTTCACTGCAGTCTTCTGCATGAGTATGTCTGTGTGTTAGGGTTAGTGCTTGGGAATCTTGGAAGGCTGTTGGAGAGTGGAGCTGATATGGGTATAGTCTAAAACAAAACGTTTTAAAAATACTGAGGTTGGGAAGTTACATCAGTTAACTTTTCTTTTGTTCTGTACTTCCCTCTTGTTGCATGCACTATCCTGTGTTATAAAATTGCTTGTTTGCATTTTCCTTTGGATTTATTTGGCCACGTTCACCAGTTAACCCAGTAGGCATTCAATAGGTATTACTTAATTAAACAAGTAAATATTGTTGGATTCTTTTTTCAAAAAACTAACCCGAGATTTAGCTTCAAAGATTTCACTACATGCTTTCTCAGTGTTGCTTTTCTATTTTCAGGCTGACATGTGAAATATATTCTGTTTTACTTTTAGCTATTTGAAAGCCAATCACTAATTGTTAATTCTAGTAATAATTTTCTTAAAAACAGCTCACCAGTTTTTTGCTCTGTACTTAATTAAAGTTGATATCTTTGACTCACTTTCCTGGAAAAAATAAAATATTGTGCTCTTTGGGGCTTCACTTTTCTTTTTTTCTTCATTCTTCTAAAATTTAAAATATAACCAGATAATAAGTATACTAGTTATATGTTGCCATGTAACTAATTATCCTAAAATCAAGTGGCTTAAAACAAGAAACATTTGTTATCTTCCAGGACATGGCTTAGCTGGGTCCTCTGGCTCAGGGTCTGTTGTAAGCCTGCAATCAAGGTGTTGGCTGGGGCTGCAGCTATCTCAAGGCTCAACCAGGGCAGGATTTGCTTCCAAGCTCACTCATGTGGCTGTTGGCTGCCTCAGGAGATCCACTTCCAAGCTCATTCACGTGGCTGTTGGCAGGCATAAGATCTTGGCTGGCTGTTTGCCAGAGATATCAGTTTCTTGATCCATGGGCCTATCCATGGGGCAGCTCACAACATGGCAGTGCTTAGAGTAAGGAAGAGAGAAAGAGAGAGATAGAGTAAGCGAGACAGAGTGAGCGAGAGTTGTGAGCAAGATAGAAGATAGATATTTTTGTAACCTAACCTCAGAAGTGACATCTGACCACTTTTGGTGTATTTTAATTGTTAGAAGAGAGGGTAGGTCCAGTCCACACTTCAGGGAGATTTCACAAAGGCTGAACACCAGGAGGAAGGGATCACCTGGAACTATTTATAAATGCTGTTTATCTTAGATGCTGCTTATCACAATAGAAAACTTCCTGTCTCTGCTCTTTCAAAATCTTTTTTCCTTTTTATTCTAATCTCTATCTACATTAATTGTAACCAATAAAGTCCTTTCCCCTGTTAACTTGTAAAAACTTAATGTAGAATTTTACATTTATCTCCACAACTTAATTTCAATGACTATCGCTATTTCTTTTCAATCATAACTTCCAAATTAATAATTCTTTCATTAATTCTGGCCATAATGATTCAAATACTCTTGAAGAATCTCTGCATATGCAGCATTGAGCTCACCAGTGTTTCAGTCTCTGAAAATATTAGAATGTTGCCTTTATATCTTTCCATGGCTAGGAATGGAATCCTTGGGTGTCGCATCTACATCTTAGTGAATTGAAGATGTTTCTCCTTCCTCTTTTGACACCTAGGCTTTCAGAAGAGACATATGAAACAACTCTGATTGTAATTACTTTGAATATGACCATCTTCCCCCTCCCTAACCTATTGTCAACTTATAGGTATATTTTTTCCTCTGGAGGTTTAAGAATACATCTGGATTTGCATTACTCTTTTTTTTATTGATCTCATCTGGGATTAAGTAAATCTATTTGATTTCCAATATCAGCCTCCCCCCCACACACCAAATTCTGGGAACTTTGATATAATCACATGATATGTTTCCTTTTTATCAGAAATATTTTATTCGCAAGTTGGCTGTCAAGGCCAGTATCTTGTTCTTCATATCTATTGTGCCCTTTTGCTTCCTTTGAAATATTTCATTGACTTATTTTGTTTGGTGTATCACTCTTGGCACTATCATTTGTTTGGGTGAATAAATTTTCTGTAGTTCTCATTCTGCTTTTAATGAAGACCCAATTTCAGCTATTATGAATGTAATTTTGTTACATTCTCCTTTTATGCTGACTGGTTCATTGATTGATATGTTGAATTCCTTTATCTCATTGGAAGTATAAAACAGGTTATCTTCAAGTTAACTATTTGAGGAGGTAAATTTTCCTTTAGGGAAATCTTATGTATTCTTTAATAACGAAGAATTTTTTTTATACATCCTATGTTCCTTCTTCCTTTGATTTTTTTCTAAAAGTATATATTTGTCTGGAAGACTTGAAGAACTAGATTGCTTTAAAAAAATCCACATTCCATGATTCATTTAAACATGGAGAGCTGTCCCTGGGACTAGTGCCAAAGGTTCAATCAAAAGCTGCCAAAGACTCCCTTAGGAAGCTCTGGGATCTGAAAATGAGGGATAGACCAGGACTAGTTGCAGGTTAGCTAACCTAAATCTTACATGGAATAAGACTAGAGAATTATCAATCAATAGATGTAGGCCACACATTCCTCCTCTGCCAAATAGTTGAGAAAAAGAATCTAGACTATACTAACTTCTTTCTTATTAATGCTGATGAATTATTTCTTTATTTTGGCACATGTTTCAACATTTCCTCCTTATCTTATGCTTCTTCAGATAACTTCTGGCCCAAATTTATAGTCAACAGTTAATTCACTGATATATTTTTCCTGTTTGAAGCTTTCTGTCTTTCCTTGCATCCCATTCTCTCCCTCTGGACTCACCTTTCTTCTTGCTGAAGTAAATCCTTTGGTAGTCTTTTCAGCGAGGATCTGGAATGGCAAATGCCCTTAAACTTTGTAAATCTGAAAAGGACTTTACTTTGCTCTTACACAAGGATGATAGTTCAGCTATGTGAAGAATTCTAAACCAAGTTTTTTCTTCACTACATTTGTAATATTCTGTCAGAAGTCTTCTGGCTTCTGATGTTGTTCATGAGCACTCTGCTATGGTTCTAATCATCATTCTACTGCCAGTAATCCATCTTGCCTCTTACATAGCTTTATTTTTTTTTCTCTGTATCCTTGGTTTTCTGCGGTTTCATGATGGTGTGTTTGGGAATGATTAATTTTCATTTATCCTGCTTAGCATTTGTTATGGTGTATTCTTTCAGTAAGAGGAAACACCCTCAGCCAACATTTCCT
This sequence comes from Galagoides demidoff, assembly GCA_963574575.1. Lineage (NCBI taxonomy): Eukaryota > Metazoa > Chordata > Mammalia > Primates > Galagidae > Galagoides > Galagoides demidoff. Next base: position 21,935 of record CAUYQV010123139.1, on the reverse strand, counting down.
TAACTGTTGCTCTCCTTGTTTTCACTATCCTCTTACTCCAAACTACTCTTAGACATATGCTGAAACTTCTCTACACATTACCAGGGTTTCTGAACTTTAGAGAAATCTTACATATTCTTCAGTATTAAAGTTCTGATCTTTATCTTTCTATGCTCAATTCTGGGTAAATTCTTGGTACTGTCTCCTGGCTTGCTACTTTTTTTGTGTGTGTGTGTCCATTTTTTTATATTAGTGAATAAATTTTTCATTTCTAAGATTTATTCTAAGTTCTTTTTCATATTCCTCTTTATTTAATTTCTTCCTGTTTTTGTTTCATAATGTTTTTTTCTTTTATGAAAGTTATTTTGTCATTTATCTCTTGGAGGACTCCAAATTGGTTATTTTAATGTCATTTTAGGAGAGATCTATTACTGTCCTTTCATGTGGAATGAACATCCACTGATCGTTGATTTAGAACTTCATGAAAGAGTGGGGGCCAGCCCTAAGATCACTGTTTAAAACTGAGATTAAGGCGATATTCTTCTACCTACGAATGAAGCCTGAAAAAAAAATACTAAGACTACCACTTGGATCTATGGTTCTTTAAAAATTCACATACCTAGGGACTTGGGGAAAATTCCAACTTCCATCCAGGACCTGAGAAAAGCTCTCATTGCTTGGATCTGTGCTATTTGGCAACAATCTTGGCTTTGGTTCCCCATCTCTTATAGGGGACTGTTTGACCTATCAACTCTGCTTATCACTTATAAGCTTGTATTTCTGACAAATCTCTAGTCCATGGAGGTGCTTATTTTCTTTTTGAGCTTAGCTATATGTTTTTGGTGTTCCATTTTTATATTTTATCTATCATTTTCATGTATATAGAGTTGGAGAGGGGCTGAGAGTATGAATTTATCTCAGTTTTGACTGTAAGTCCTGCTTCCAAATGTATAATTTACATTAGAAGTTTAGTATCAATTCCATGTCTTTGGTGTCTCTACATTTCAATAAGGCATTCTGATTTCTAATAACAGTTTAAAAATTCACTTATAACAAGCATTAAATACATTTATTTAATTTTAAAGTTCAGTTTTATTACCTACATTAAAATTAGCATAATCATATTACACATTATTCTCCCAACCACTGCTTTTACCTAAACTTAAATGCCTTATGAATCTTTAAGCTAGGGATATACATTAAGGGACATGACTATTATATTAAACAACAACCAGCATAAGTTATTTCAAGCTCATAGTTCTTCTAACTTATACAGATTTGGTTGTGTCTGTCAGGTAGAAATGTTTATTGGTGACTTTGTTCCTGGCCAGGGCAGTACTGGTGCCTGAAGCCAATCAAGTGGGCTGGACACAGGTTATCAGAGGCCTTCTCTGCATCCAAGGAGGCTCTGGATTTCAGTGAACACTTACATTATTCTAACTGTGTCCACTAAACATCTGGGTAATAGAGCAAAGTGGTAGCATGGAGGTGGGATGGGGAGGGACAACATCCCCGCCAATGATTAGGAGAAGGATGTGCGGTGATGGTCAATCTGAACTCTCATATGGGCTGCTTCCTCTGAAGTCTGTCAGAACCAGAGTGTGGTGCTCTGATACTCAGCTTCATGAGAGGATCTGAGTGTGTCAGGATCCTTGAACTCTCTCCTTTTCTTCCCACAGTCCATGGAACCATGATATAGTTGTAATCTCTCCTCTGAGCTTCCTTGGCCCCAAGCTCCGTGTGTGTGTCAATGTATGGGGCCTAAGCCTTTCAGAGAACTGTCTTAGTAGACCCTTATTGTGCACTTTAAACAAAGGACTCCTGCTTTACATGAGGTACTGAGAGCACAGATTGGAAGGGCATTGGGAAAATAAGAGCTCTGGGGCTCATGTTAGCTAAATCCATGTCAGTGGACAAGGAAGCTGAGTATCAGACCTGCACTCTGGCTATGATAGCCTCTCAAGTCAAGCAACCAAGAGGACTGGTCCTGCTCAGCCAGCCTGTGACAGACAATGCCACAGAATGAAGAGTGCATGGGAAAACATGGCTTGGAGAAATAGAGCTTTGTCACCCCTCAATTCATATCCATGTTCTATTTTGGCAAGTTAAGGATAGAGGGATTAGATGCATAAATTCCACCATACCTACCTTGATACTTGCACTATCCATAGGACAGAGAAGAGATTTGGTTCAAGTTCCTAAATTCTGGGGACATGATATAAATGTTGTTTGCTATTTTGCTAATCTTATATTGGATTGCTGACAAGTGACTCTCCCTCTCAATATTTATCCCTGTCGTAAGAAAAAACTCTGATTTTTTTATTCTGTTCTATTCTGCTATTATTTCAGAACTCATTTTGGTTAAAAAAAAGTCTGCAAATGTTCATTGACTGATGAAAAGATAAACAAAATGTGATATATACACAATGAAATATTATTTATCCATAAAAAGGAAAGAAATCCTGTCATATGCATAACATGGATGAACCTGGAGGACACTGTACAGTGAGATATACCACTCACAAAAAAGCAAATACTGTGTGAGTCTCTAGAGCAATTGAATTCGTGGGGAGAGGAAGTGGAATTGTGGTTTCCAGGAGCTTGGGGAAGAGGAAAATGAAGAGGAGTTGTTTAATTGGGCACAGATGAGTATAGACCAACTAGTTCTGGAGATTAGTTGCATAAGAATATAAATACACATAACACTACTGAACTGTACTCTTAGAAATAGATAAGCTGGTAAATTTTATGTTTATTAGTATTTTTTTTCCAGACAGAGTCTCCCTCTGTTGTCCAAAATAGAGTGTCCTGTCATCAACCTAGCTCACAGCAACCTCAAACTCCTGGGTTCAGGACATCCTCATGCCTCAGCCTCCTGAGTGGGACTACAGAGGCCTACCATGACACTCGGCTAATTTTCTATTTTTAGTAGAGATCAGATCTCACTGTTGCTCAGGCTGGTCTTGAACTCCTGAGCTCATGGTATCCACTGGCCTTGGCCTCCCAGAGTGCTAAGATTATAGGCATGAGCCACCCTGCCCAGATTATTATATGTTTTTTAAAACCACAATTTATACAAAACAAAATAATACAATATATAGGAACACATAGCTGGGGGACTCTGTCTACTTTAGAGACTGTTAGGGAGGCCTCCCCTGAGGAAGTGGTATTTCAGCCAAGACCTGAGAGAGGAATGAAGTAAGCCACAGAAAGGCGTGCAGCTTAGGGGCTGAAAGGCACTCTAGACAGAAGCGGGGGACTATAGGCAGGTTACACAGACTCCACTCAGTCCTAATCAAATCCTGTGTGAGTTACTACAGTCAGCTTTCTGCTTTCAATCTCTGTCTACCTGATGCCAGATTGATTTTTCTAGAACACCACCTGGATCGTGTCACCCTCCCACCTTCCTGGCTAATCCTTCTAGAAATTTTTTTTTTTTGCCTGCTGAATAACTCTTCTGCCTGGCACTGAAGGCCCTTTCACGTGGCCCCACCCTGGCTCTCCAGAGTTATTCTTCCGGTACTTCTCCGTGTGAACTCTTGTACCAGCCATATCCCTCTCTTATTATTCCTTGAAAACAGCTTATTAGTCCCCACCTCAGCACCTTTGCTTATGTAATTTCTCCCATCAGAAAGACAAGTCTTCTCCCCAGGTCCTGGTCCCTCTTGTTGCTCCAGGTACTCCTTCCCCTGCTTAGGGATCATTCCTTCTCTGGATCCCACAAAATGTCATTTCACATTTGCTCTCTTATCCTTTAAGTTCACCGCCTACCCCCACCCTCACCCCCATCCCTGCCACCTCCACACATATTGCCTGGGAAACATGTCTTACTCATGTCTGAGTCCCAAGTGCTTAGTGCCACATCCAAGGGGCTAACAACAGTTAACAGGGAACAATCATTCCCTATTAGTTATTCCTGATGGTCTGCAGCATATCGAGGCCAGGGGAGCTGGCAGACCTGAGGCTGATGTCCACCAGGGAAGCAGCCTGTTTACCCTGAGTGTTGCCCCTGGAGCCTACCTCCAGCACTGTTCTATCTGCTCCTCACATTCTTGAGCTGAACATCTCCTGACCAGGCCCTCCAGATGCTTAACAGGATTATCTGCCTAACGGCACAGCCCTCCCAGGCGAGTGACTTCACTGGGGAGATGCAGGGGCAGTAACAAACACCAGGGCACATTTTCCTAAAGTTTAGAGGACATTCATCAAGGCAGGGTTAGGGGAGGGAGGGATCAGGTGGAAGCTCTGCACTCATTAGAAGCAAAGCCGGTGGTTTAACTCAAGGAGAAAAGGCGCTTTCACAGACTGGAATTTTGCACAGAGACTCATTGCCTAACTATTCCATTGGCAAATGCAACCATCCTGCTAGAGAGAAGTGGGGGCAGAGAGAGAGGGGGTGGGGGTTGGGAAATCCACCTGGATGCCATCAGTCTTGCCAGAGTAAACAGAGCTGACAGGAGTGCTTGCCGGCAGCCTGGTACAGGTTAGGGGGGGTCACTGAAGCAGCCCAGTGACCCGCCTGCCTCAAGGTAGAGACGCTCTGGAATCTGTCACAAAGGACAGAGCTGAAAACTCATTCCTTGCAGAATGAGCTCGTTTCCTGGCATTCCACACGAATGGGAGTGCATATGCTTTTGAAATGTTTTAAATGTAAAGCTGAACTGGGATCAAATACACACATTTAAAGCAAAACAAACAAAAAGAAGATCTTCTCCCCTCATCTCAAAGGAGGACTCATTATAGGTGTTGCTAGTAATAAAAAATAATTTTCAAAAGTTCCTTCTTAGTTTTCTTGAAGCTTGACGGTTTAGAAAGAAGAGCTGGATTTATTTACAAGGAGAAGTCTACCACTTAATTATTTCCAACACAACAACAGCAGAATCTAATTTAAACAACGGTCCTTTATTAAAATCTTATAATAACGTGGGAGATGGCAATCACTCTTCATAAGAACAAGAATCCCCAAACACTCAATTCTTCTTAGAGAATGCAAATGTGAAAATAATAGCAGTGGCATTTTAGTATACTTTTAAGAGTTTTCCACAAGCCATACACAACAGATGAATAAACGTATTAGAAGAACAAATAATGAATTTTTTGAACTAGAAACACCAGTAAGACTATGGTTTTTTCCTCCCTTCAGCAGGCACTGATGGCCTATTAAGTGCACTTAATGTGCCAGGCAGGAGTGGATGAATGCCACCTACGTACTGAAAGTCAAGGCTGAGGTTCTCTAACTCAAAAGACACACAAATAATGTCTTGCATCTTTGAGGAAAAACAGTGACCACCTACACCTATCTGTGCCCTCCTTGATATCCCGCTGATATGACCTTGGGCAAGTCACTTCACCAGCCCCTGTCTCATTTCTTCACCTATAAAACAAAGATAGTAAAACCCTGGTGCCTTCAGGGTATTCCTGGCATTAATGAAGGCTTGTAAAGTGCTTTGAGATCCTCAGGATGAAAGTGTCTTCAGAACAGTAAAGCTTGATTATTATGCTTCAAACATGACATTCCCATGAAAATCCTGGTGAGCCTCTTACCCCATCGCTCAGGGAAGATTTAATAGTTGAGAGTTGTACTAAGTTCCTAAAGGACAGAGACCTCCATTACTGATTTAAAATACACTGCAGTGAACTAGTATATTAAGGGCTATTATCATGAATAATTAAGGCCAAGTTCTACTTAGAGATTGATGAACCAAGTATATGTTGTGATGCAGAGGATTTTCATTGTGGCTTCCTCCAACCGGCTAATGTCACACAATTTATTTATTCTCAATGGATCCTTCAGTTTGCATAGATGAGCAGATTTCTTTCATGTAATAGGTTGGCAAAGCAAACTTCTGAGGGATACTTACATACCTACTCTAAGAAATAAACCCAATTAGAGGTACAGAAGAAGAGGTTCATTAATGATAATGAAAGCCTGAGTTACACCAGGCCCTAAGTTTGTAATTAATCTTGTACAGATCTTCCCGTTTGAAAATACTGAAGAATATCAAAGCTATGTACCTTGCTCCAGGCTGAAATGCACACATGTGAAATGGAGTGAGAGCTCATGCACAGACATCTTGGCTTATCTCAGACCAATGTTGCTTCGAATGATGCATTCACTTTGGAAGGTGTAACCATAATTGGATCAAAGGAAAGCCTTTAGAGAACTCTGTAGGTTTGAATATTAAAAATCCATAATTTCTGTATTCAATAGGATTAAAAAAGATGTTCAGGTTGGGCATGGTGGTTCATGCCTGTAATCCCAGCATTTTGGAAGGCCAACGCAGGAGGCCAGGAGTGTGAGACTAGTCTGGAGAACATAGCAAGACTCTGTCCACATAATAATTTTTTTTTTATAAATTAGCCAGGTGTGGCAATGCACACCTGTAGTCCTAGCTACTTGGGAGACTGAGCTAGGAGGATCACATGAGCCTAGGAATTTGAGGCTGTAGCAAGCTATGATCATGCCACAGATACTCTGTCTCAAAAAAAAAAAAAAAAAAAAGAAAAATTGTCCAGAGTAAGAGAAAGAGTGTAGATTTAAAAAATATGGCTAAGAGGAATATGTCTGTCACTAATGTCTCTGTATTAACTAATGGAATAGCTTGGGTTATACCTGGCCTAAGACAATTTTATTTTATTTTTATTTATTTATTTTTAGACAGAGTCTTACTCTGTGCAATGGGTAGAGTGCTGTGGTGTCATAGCTTGCAGCAATCTCAAACTCTTGGGCTCAAATGGAAAAGCATCTTGAACTAAAAACAAGTAGAATGATTCTGTGCTTGTGGCCAAATCACCTGACAACTATTAAAAACTCTGGGAAGTGGCTTTAACCCATCATTTCAAGAGGGATCTCCCAAATCATCATGGATGGTTTGGGGAGTTTGGCCTGGAGCCCATCAGAGTAGGTTGAATGCTGAGGGTCTTGGTGAGGTAGGTGGTCCTTCTATTGGCCACATGGCCCAGTAGTAGGTAAGGGTAGCCCTCAGTATGGAGACAAGAAATGCCTGGTGGAACATACCCTGGGGTTATAGATCTTCAGCTAGTTTGCTTTCTTAAGGGCAGTGTTCCTCACATTCTGGTATACATCAGAGTTACCTGGGGAGCTCTTATAACTCTTACTGCCCACGCTGCACCCCAGGTGAATTAAATCAAAGCCTCTGGGGGTGGGATCCATACACATATTTTCTTTCTTTCTTTCTTTCTTTATTTACTTTTTTATTAATTGATTTCTGTATACATTGATGCAAACATGGGGTACATTGTGCTGTTTCATATACAATTTGAAACACCTTCATCAAGCTGGTTAACATAACTTTCATGTCATTTGGTTAATCATTGTATCAACACATTTAAATTCTAGTTCTAGAAAAGTTCACTTGTACCCTTGTTAGACAGATATATAGGTAATCTTTCCCATCACCCTCCCACCACCCATCCACCCTTCTCCCCTCCCCTTCCCTACCCCCTCCCCATAGTTTTGGGCTAGAATTAAGTTGTATCTTTTGCTTGAGAGCTATAGATTAGTTTCATAAAAGGGCTGTGTACATTGGATACTTTTATCTCAAACTCTTGAGCTCAGGCAATTCACCAAGCTCAGCCTCGTAGAGGGCTAGGATTACAGGCATGAACCACAGCGCCCAGACACTGTACTGGATTTTGAGGTGAATGATTGTTTTACACTGATTTTAAACTGTATGTGCCCCAGCTTGTGCCCTCTCTGCATTCACTTGTCTAACTTCTTTTTTTCCTTTCTTTTTTTTTTTTTTTTTTTTTGCAGTTTTTGGCTGGGGCTGGGTTTGAACCCACCTCCAGCACATGGAGCTGGTGCCCTACTACTTTGAGCCACGGGCGCCACCCCTTGAAGTTATGTTTATGAGAATCATCTTCATGCAGCAGCAATTTACTTATTTACCTTGCTGTATTCTATTTCTGATTGATACAAAGTGATTTATCCATTTTACTGTCCTTTTGTTAACAGATAATAATAACTACTTACATCACAGATATATTACAACCCATGGCTTTGTATGACTATTCTGTCCTTTCAAAGTTTTCCACAAACAAGTGTTTTCATGGTTTTTAAGTAAGTCTAACTTATCAATTTTTAAGGATTAGTCCTTTTAGCTCTTTTTAGGTAATCTCTTCTTCCTCTGAGGTTCTGAAGAATATATCCAAGCTTATCTTCTGAAAGATAGCTTTATTTATCTTATTCAGTTCTCAGTCTTGCTCAAATTAAACTTTGCATCTTGAGTGATCATAGCTGCCAATGTTGTATTTTGCTGGTGGTAATTGCGTTTGTTTTCTCTCACGTGGACACTCATCTGATTTAACATGATTCATTGAAAAGTTTATTCTTTCTTTCCTCTTTGTTGTCCTCCTTTGTTACAAATCCAGTGTCTTCATGTGCATGAGTCTGTTTGAATTCTAGTCCATTTTTTCCCTTTTTTGAACCCAGCATTATACTAGCCTTAATTAACTTTATAATCAATCCTAATATACTGTAGTACAAACTTTGTAGTTGTTTTCCTCTTCAAGCATACTTTGAATATTAACAAACTTGTAAATTTCAACAGAAGATTAGTAATTATTTTTCTACATCTCAGCACTTAATCAAGCATCAGAATCTCTGTAATTTGATGTCTAGGTAATGCACACACACTTGTTCAATCTCAGTAGGGTGGCATATCTGGGGAAGTAAGTGCACGTCCTTCGTCATGAGTCTGGGGGGAACACCTCTTCTGTCAACGTTTCCACATTATTTCTGTAGCAATCCAGAGTATGCATAATACAAACATTTGTAATCTGTTTGTATTTGTTTTCTCTCCTTTGACTTTGTATTGAGAAGTACACTTTGTACAGGTGAAACATGGCAGAGTTACTAACAAATAGCAAAGTGCAGGGATAACACTTCTATACGTTGGCAGTATGTGACCTGTTCGTGTCAGAAACATGAGAACCAGTGTTTCCATGTCTCTGTCAGGCCAAAGTGATTAAGAAGGGAGTGTGCCTGCTCTATGCTTTGTTTCTATACAGTGACTAGATGCAGGTAACTGCAGCCAAGTGATTGATCCATTTTATTGTCCATTTTTTAATAGATAATTATAATTATTTACATCACAGATATATTACCTATTACCTCCCCATGGCTTTGTAGGTCTATTTTGTCTCTTCAAAGTTTTCCCCACAGATAAGTGTTTTCATGATTTTTTTTTCATGATTTTTGAGCAAGTCTAATCAATTTTTAAGTATTAGTCCTTTTAGGTCTTTTTTTTTTTTTTTTTTGGTAGAGACAGAGTTTCACTTATAGCCCTCTATAGAGTGTTGTAATGTCACAGCTCAGAGCAACCTCTAACTCCTGGGCCTAGGTGATTCTTTTGCCTCAGTCTCCCAAGCTGGGACTATAGGCGCCCGCTACAAAGACCGGATTTTTTTTGCAGTTTGGCCCGGGCTGGGTTTGAACCCACCATCCTTGGTATATGGGCCCGGCACCCTACTTACTCAGCCACAAGCAAAAGTAGACTAGAGCCACTATCTGGCAGGAAGTTTCCCACTAACCACTAACAGGAAATCAGAACAAAATTCCAGAAATTTTTTTCTTTTATTGACTAAGACTCATTATATTGTTCTCTTACAGATTTCTTGAGGTAGCTATATTGTGAACTAATTTTATCCTTTCTTCTTCCTTTTTTAAATACAAGCATATAAAACCACACATATTTATTATTTCTTTAAAATTTCAATACGTAATATTTTCATGATTGTTGAGTGTTAATTGTTTTAATAACTTCCTTTATGTCTTCCCCATTTGATTCATGGTTAATTAAAAGGATGATCCATACTGTGTCTTCCTTTTTGACATATAACTTAATTGCATTCTGGAAGATTAGTGTGCTCTAAACATATAAATCCCAACTATTCCCCAGATAATTGTCACAAATGTGCTATGTATTCTTCTATAATTGTTGTTTTCAAAGTTTCACATATGCAAAAAATAGAAAATTTAAATTCCATTTATCAAATTCGCCATATCATTCTGGGTTTCTTTTGTAAGTAGTTTGATCTGACTACTAAGAGATGTATGATATTTCATTTTAATGATGGATTTGTGTATGACTTCATATATTGAATGAAGTTAACTTTCAGTTATAGTTATTTAATTTTATTTTTTAAATTCCTATTTATCTTGGCATTATTTAATTTAGTTGGTTTGTTACTTACATGTGTTTTTTTTTTTTTTTTTTGAGTACTAGTTTGAGAATGTTGTCTTTCAAAAACAACAAAAATAATTGGATTTTCTTCAGTCAGTAACACGAGTTTATCAGTCTGGAATTACAGTAAAACTTGCTTGAACTCTTATTCTGGACCACATATACTACATTCATTTAGGGTAATAACACTTGTTATAGCTGATTGGTTTTGAAGTTTTCTTATAAGATTTTGTTTTATTTCTTTTTGTCATTTCATAGTCGACACCAAAAATAGAATTCTACCAATCCAGCGATTGTTGGCAGAGTGAATACAAGTGGATAACTGAAGCCGTTAATTTAAATTTATGCAGAAGTAGTCACTGGGGTATCAGACTCAGGGTTTTCTATTAGTTTTCCCACTGTGGGCGGGTCCTGGGTTCTGTCTGTTAGTATTCAAGGCTGACTCACCATAAAAAACTATTCCTAGGCTTACTAAATTTGACAAATGCCTTCAAGGTGAACATCAGCTTCATGGCTTAGTTTATATCTCTGAAATATAGCTTTCTTTTAGAGTTTGGCCTTGATACACTTGGCTTTCTTCGCTAGTTCATAGATGCATTTTAAAGGTTCTTTTTAAGCATATCATTTTGCATTCTCACCAACTATTTGTAATATACTCCTAGAAATATGGATGCTATGTCTATACACAGCACAGATTTTTACACAGATGAAATTATATACTTTTTTTCTATTTCATCTACCACAGCATCTGGCTAATGTGACTAATAATAAAAATGTAATTAAGTTTTGATTATTATTTTATTGATTTCCAAACCATGTTAATTTTACTCTGATGATTCTAGATAGTTAGTGTGCTTGTGTCTGGATAGGACATTAACTGTCCCTTTGGAAAAGTCAATCTGGTGAATAAAAAAAAACAACATAACATGTGCAGGTAAATATAGTATAGGAGATTTTGAGTCACATATTTTAAATGGAGACTTAACTAGTGCATTAACTATTTTTAAAGACCTACCTTTTCTTCAAGAAATATTTTAACCCAACCTGTGTAATACATAAGATACAAGATAGAAATACATAAAAATAAGCATTTTAGGTAAAATATGTCCAAAATCTTTACCATGGTTTAAGTGGCTTTATGTGCCCTGTCCTTTGCCACCTTTTAAGTTGTGTTCCCCTTGACTGCCTCACTGCCTTATTTTTTACTGATATTCAGGTGGATTCTGTTGCTGGCATGTTCTTTCCTGACACAGAGACTTTGCACATCCTGTCCCCAGTACCTGAAATCCTTTTACACAAGTCCTCATCAGCCTACTTTCTACTCAATCATCATCTCTCCGAAGAGGTATTTCCACGTCATTCTCATTAAAGCAAGTGTCTTTTCCCATTGTCATTTATCATCTCAGCCTAAATAATACTTAGGAATACATGCATTATAGCATGCATTTCAATTGCGTAGTAATTGTATAGCTTTTCCAGAGAATTGGTATGTTTTTTCAATCACTCTAATACACTAGATTAATAATGTGCACAAGGTCCTCAATAAGTACCTGTTGGAAAGTGAGCATTGAAGACACTATTACACATGTTCACAAAATGAACATTTTCCTCATCCCTAACTCACATGAGGAATAGAAACTTATGCATAAAAATGGAAATTTATATCTACAATAAAGAGAAAAGAAATAAATAAATTCCATAAACATTAAAAATAATGGGAGATAAATGTAATTTATACTGACAATTTTTTTTTAAATGTCACCAGGGACTTAAAAACTTTTTCTGGTTTGTGATAAGAGTGAGTGCAATATTTATTGGCCTTTGGAGAAAATCTCAAAGGGCCTTACTTACATTGCCTAGTTTGAAGAAAAATAAATAATAAACGTCTTGAATGGCCAAGATAAAACAGACTTATTTATCCTGGAATAGAGGTTGCTACTGCAGATGAGGAGGTAATACTAGGTCAAACATTAACCTGGGTCCCATCAAAGTCTCTGCTTATCTCCCTTTGATCTCACTTTCAAACAGTGGAGATGCTATCTTTAGAAAGTCATCAATCTGTGAATAAAAGAAGGTTGCATAAAGGTTGCATCAGTAGACTACATTGTGTCCCTCTAAAGTTAATTGTGTTGAAGCCCTAAACCCAAGTGTGACTTGGAGATGAGACCCTTAAGGAGCAATTAGTCCATGAGGGTGGCACCTCCATGATAGGATTAGTGCCCTTATAAGAAGAGACAAGAAATCTCTCTATCTCTCTCCCCAATGCACTCCATGTGAGGACAAGATAAGAAGAAAACTGTCTGCAAGTCAGGAAGGGAGCCCTCATCAGGAGCCTAAACATGTTGACACCTGGTCTCAGATTTTCCAGCTTCCAGAAATACAAGAAAGGTCTGCTTTTATGCTGCCCAGTCTATGGTAATTGATGTAGTAGCCTGAGAAGGGTAAAACAACTACTAAAGAAAGGATAATTATTCTTTACATTTATTTGTCTTTTTAATGAAGTGGTGAACTTATTTTTGAAACTTGGGACTGACATATGGAGGAGCTCCTATCACAAAACAAGATACAGTATAACCAAGGGAGCTGGTTTCAAATACAAGGTTTTTAGACAGAGGGGTAAAAAGCTAAAGAACTAGTGCTTTTCAGAATTTCTGATTATCAACATGAAATAATCAACTCGAATACTAAGGATTATATTTGTGTAAAATAAGAGGATAAAAAGAAATAAATGGCAGGTCTAGGAGACAATAGCATTCTCATAAATCAAATTAAATGTTTTATAAGGGAAAAGGAGATATTGCTTACAAATATTCTCATGATATGTTTTTGTGTCTACTTCAGTTACTTAACCAAATTGTGTAGCCTTTTTTTCCCCTACTCATTCCTCCTAAACACAAATGAATAATAGTGGAATTATTACATAGACTTTAAAAACAAACAAACTGAAAGCTGCCAGACAAGGCTTTGATCTCAGGAATCAAAGAAGTCCAATGTGGACTTCTCAGAAAACTTCTTGAGTAGTTTTCATCTCATCTCCCATTACTCTGGACTAGACAATGTAGCAACAATCCTTTGGAAAAGAAGAATAACAACAACAACAAAAAAACAAGGAAACAAATAAGAACCTATTCTCTTTGACTAAAGGAACTGGAAAGCAAAAGTCCAACAGAGTCCTAGTGCATATTTCCGATTCTGACTCAAAACCTTCCCACCACAGATAGTCTGATCAGTTCATAGCAGCAGTAACATGAAATACTGAATCTATCCTTGTCCCTGCTAAACATTCAGGGTACCACTGGGCAGTCTTTCCTGCCAACAGCATATGTGACAGTGAAGCCCTGGCCATTCCAGGCTAAACTCCATAACCCAGACCAAGAGGATAGATGATCTATAAACAGATATAGCAACAAAATGTTGGTTGGTGTTTCCAGACCCTGCTCTATAACTACATTACCAGCAAATAGTCCAGTCTGCTCAGAGCTGTAGCAGCAATAAAGCCCTGCATCTCCCTGTTCTCTACTCAGGGTCATGAGGACTCACATGTCCAGTGTCTTCTTACTAAATCCTTCCAAATGTTGCCTGGTATCAACAACAGGCTCATGGAGGTTTCTCCTGTCTCCAGCACATGACATTAGCATGTCTTGAACAGGGACCCCTGGAATCTCAAACACATGTCAGAGGAAGAAAATTAAACCATTGTTAAAACAGCAACAAAACTGGTTATAAGTTACATGCTGACTCTAAAAAGGTACCTGCCTGTTAAAGGTCAAGATTCTCCTAGAATAACAATGGAAAAGTCCAGAGTGCAAGTGAAAATCACTTCTTAAATGAAGAAACAGAAACCCTTCAATTTTAATGAGAATGACAATAAATGGACATCAATACCAAGAAGAATATGATGTGTGGTATTATTTGATAAGAATTTTTAAAACAGGCATCATACAAATGCTTCAGCAAATTTTCTTGAACCCAATAAACAACAAAATTAAACCAAGAAAAAACCATTTAAAAAAGAAACAAACCAGGGACTTCCATTTCCAGTAAATTAACATACTCTTAAAAATTTCTCCAAGTACAACATACTTGTACTTGTACATAAAACCAGCATAAATTCTGAACATTGGAGAGAAGCAGGCAGATTTGTCAGGGCTAGTGTGACCTGAAAAAAAACCATGGTGGTGAGTTCTGGGAATCTCTTATTATTTCTTACATTCCAAACTAAATCCTCAAGAATCCACCAACCAGAAATGCCAGTATTGTAAACAACAAAATCCCCTACAAAAATCTGCCTTTTATACCTGAAATCCAGGAAAGGAACAGCTCAGAAACACAGAAAGTCTTAAGAGAGTAATAATGAAATGCCCCTGAATAAAAATTTAGCCCTATTTCTATCTACATTAGAAAATGTAAGAGTGGTTTTCTGGAAAGATTAAAAAAAAAAAAAAAAGAAAAGAAAAGACAAACCTATAGGCAAACTAAGGGGGAAGCAAAGAAAGGACTAAAATAACTTAAATCAGAGATGAAACAGAAAATACCACACCAATATCACAGCAATATTAAGGGCCATAAGAAACTATTATCAAAAATAATACATCCAAAAAAAATGGATCATCTTTAAGAAATAGATAAATTCCTTGATACATGCAGCTTACCAAGATTAAACTCTGAAGAAACAGGAAACCTGCACAAACAAATAACAAGGAAGGGGATCAGGTCAGTAATAAAAATTCTCCCATCAGTGAAAAGCTCAGGGTCTCATGGCTTCATTGGTGACTTCTACCTAACACATAAAAAACCAAAGAAACAATGCCACTTCTTTTCACACCATTCAAAGAAAATGAAAATGAAGAAAGTCTTCCAAACTTATTCAATAAGACCAACATTACTTTGATACGAAGATCAGATAAAGACACACAAATGCACGTACACACACACCATAACTACAAGAAAACATCCCTGATAAACCTAGATTCAAAAATACTAAATACACACACATACACACACACTAGCAAGATCAGTAAGAAGGGTCAAATGTGATTTAACCCAGGGCTGTAAGCATAATTTAACATACACAAATTAAAACATTTATTAAATATATACCATCTTAACAGAATGAGTGATAAAACTATATCATCATCTCAACAGAGTTAAAACATTTGACAACATTCAACATCTCTTTATAACAAAAACTTTCAACAAATCAGATGCAGAAGGAATGCACCTCACACAATTAAAACCATATATGGTAAATCCATACATGATATCATACTGAATAAGAAAAGGTTGAAAGCTTTCTTCTAAGATCTGTAATAAGGCTCGGCGCCTGTGGCTCAATTGACTAAGGTGCCAGCCACTTACACCTAAGGTGGCAGGTTCGAATCCCCAGCCCGGGCCCGCCAAACAACAACTATGGCTGCAACCAAAAAATGGCCAGGTGTTGTGGTGGGCACCTGTGGTCCCAGCTACTTGGGAGGCAGAGGCAGGAGACTCGCTTGAGCCCAGGAGTTGGAGGTTGCTATGAGCTGTGATGCCATGGTACTCCATACAGGGGGATAGATAGAGGCTCCGTCTCAAAAAAAAAAAAAAAATCTGTAATAAGATTAGAATACCCACTTTCACAATTCCTATGTCGTATACTTCTTAGAAGTCCTAGCCAGACCATTTAGGTAAGAAAGAGAAGTAAAAGGTTTCCAAATTGGAAAGGAAGAAGTTCAATTTTCCCTGTTTGCTACCTACATGTGTCCTATGTAGCAAATCTTAATCCTAAACACTCCATTAAATTCAGCAAAGTTGAAGGTTACAAAATCAACATACAGAAATCAGTAGCATTTCTGTATCTAATAGACCTATCTCAAAAAGAAATTTTTAAAGATCCTATTTACAATAGATAACAAAAAAAGTCCCTAGGAATAAATTTAACAAAGCAGATGAAACATTTCTGCAATGAAAACAATAAAATATTTGTGAAAGAAATAATTGAGGACACAAATGAAAGATATTTTGTGTTCATGTATTGGAAAAAAATACTGTTAAAATGTCCATATTACTCAGAGTAATCCACAGGATCAGTGCAACACCTATCAAAAGTATCAATGACATTCTTTAGAAAAATAGACAAAAAAATCCTAAAATCTATATGAAACCACAGAAGACACCAAATAGACAGTTGTCTTGAGCAAAACACAAAGCTGAAGGCATCGTACTACCGGACCTCAAAGTGGTAGTATACTATAGTAACTAAAACATCATGATACAGGCATGTCATGACATACAGATCAATGTCACAGAATAGAGAGTCCAGAAATAAATCCACACATCTTTAGCCAACTTAATGGAGAAATGACAATAAATGGTATTAGGAAAACTGGATATCTCATACAAATCTCTCATCTACCCCCAAATCAATTCTAAATGCATTAAATACTTGAATGTAAGACCACAATCAATGAAATGCTAGAAGAAAATGTAAGGCAAATGCTTCACAACATTAATCTGGGCGAGAATGTTTTACACAAAAACCACAAAAAGAAGAACAAAAGCAAAAAATAAACAAATGAGATGAAATCAAACTAAAAACCTTTGAAAAGGAAATAATAAAACAAAGGTAACCTAGAGAGAAGGATAAAATTGTTACAATCTATATGTTTGACACAAGACTAATATCACAATTAGTTGTTTTGAGTAGAGAACTCAACTCCATGGTAAAAACAAAATCAAATAATAGAGATGCATATTATATTATATTATATTTCTTGAAAGAAGACACCAAAGGACCAACAGGTATATGACAAGTATAAAATAATAGAAAGGAAAAGAGGTGAGCGGTTGAAGAGGTTTAAGGAGAGTTTGGGTATGTGAAAGAAATGGGTGTCTATATAGAACGTCAGACAATTACGTTTGAGAACTCACACTTAAAGAAAAAGTGTTGAAGAAGTGCTGCATACCTCATTGGTGAATATCCCCACAAGAAGAGTACTTTGAAGGTAATGTAGTGATATTCAGCAATCAAGTATGTAGCTTTTTTTCTAGGATGAGTTCACAAACCTAATTGATCTCATAAAAGGGGAACGTAAGGATTCTTTTTGGTAAAGGAAATGTGTGTATCTTGACTCATCACATCCACATCCTGATTACACAACACTATAGTTTTGCAATGTTTAAATATTGTAGAAACTGGTAAAGAGAACATGGGACCTCTTTGCAGTATTTCTTACAAATGCATGTGACTCTGTATCTTATTATAAATATTTTGATTTAAAAATGAAATAACTATATAAATCTTATGAAACTGAAAATAGCGGCTCAGCACTTGTGGCTCAAGTGGCTAAGGTACCAGCCACATACACCTAGGGTGGCAGGTTCGAGTCCAGCCCAGGCCGCCAAACAACAATGATGGTTGCAACCAAAAAATAGCTGGGCATTGTGGCGGGCGCCTGTAGTCCCAGCTACTTGGGAGGCAGAGGCAAGAGATTCGCTTGAGCCCAGGAGTTGGAGGTTGCTGTGAGCTTCAATGCCACAGCACTCTACCCAGGGGGACAGCTTGGAGGCTCTGTCTCAAAAAAAAAAGAAAGAAAAAAGAAACTGAAAATAGCAATAATTAATGTTAAAAAAGAAAATCTTGCTACATTGTCAGCAAAGTGGAGTGGAATTGACAATAGTGGAATCAATATGCTTGATGACAGATTAATATAATCTATTCTATCTGGGGAAAAAAGGGAAAATTGATTTTAAAAAGTAAGAACAGAGTCTCAGGGATCCTTGGGACAATAACAAAAGATCTAACATTTTTATCATTAATACTTCTAGAGGAAGGGAGAAAAACTGCAGCATAAAAAATGTATTTAATGATCCCCAACAATAAAAAAATACAGTTAAAAAAGTATTTAATGAAATAATAGCTGAACACTTCCTAAATTTAGTGAAACGGACAAACTTATGAATTCCAGAAGCTGAGTAAATTTCATAAGTGGACTATGTTCCCATAAAAAACAAACCCCAATGCACAATAAATCACATTATAATGAAGCATCTTTTGAAAGCAAAAATAGAAAAGATTTTTTTTTGAAATGAGATTGAGAAATGAATCACTGCATGTAATGGAGAACCACATTGAATTACAGAAAATTTCTCATCTGATGCAAAGGAGGTGAGAAGGAAGTGACATAATATTTCTCAGTGCTGAAAGAAAAAAAAAAAAACACCCTCTCAATTCAAAATCTCATATCTAGTGAAACTGTCCTTCAGTATTGAAAAGGAGAAAAAGATATTAAAGATATTATCAGACAGTGGAAAGTTAAGAGAATTGAGTTTGTTGCTGATAGAACTATGTTTAAAATGTCTATGTGAAGCTAACAAAGATTAAAACACGACGATGGATTAAAGCTAAACACTTCTGAAAGAGCAATAAAATAGGTAAAGAGAACGTAAACTTAACAGATGCTCCTCCTTATGAACTTCTGAACCTCTGAACTTTTATTTGGAGTCCCAGCCCTTAGAGAAGGGACTGAATTCTTTCATTTGTTCCCACCTCCCCTGGACCTTGTTTTCACTTTGACTCAGCCTAGACTTGCTAGTACTGCTAAATGAATCAGACCAGGTCTACTGAGCAGATCATGGGTTCCTGAGACCCTAACAGTGACACAGGGTTCCCATCTCCCCTCTCAGCTGCCATTGGCTGGGAGTGGGCCATGCCTTGCTTGCCAGTGCTCCCAGAGGCCGTCATGGGAACTGTGGAGCTGGCTCTTTCTGGCCAGCCTCTTTGAAGGAGAGGTCAGCTGGAAGGTCAGCTGGTGGGCAAGGGGGAAGCCAGCTTAGAGAGTGTGACAAGTTCTTCTATGCCACGACCCCACCTGCGGGGCTGGCGGGTTGATTGATTCCCACATGAAGACCTGTCACTGCCCCTGATACAGGGTTTGCCCATTCAAATCTGAGCAGGGATCCCCCATTTCCAAGGCCTAGTGCAATTTCATGTAAGTTTCCTAGGCCTGGCCAATTTCATGAAGGGAATGGTTCATTCACTTTGCCCCTAGAGGAAGAGACTGCATCCATTCATTTGTTTCCAAGTCCTGGTCAAATATAACTGTGAAGGACCCATGTGATTATATATACCCATAGACAAAGGATGCAGGAAGAGAGGAGTTTTTCCACTTGGGAGGAGCTCTGACGATGTTTCTGTATTCTTTTCCGTATAATAAATCCTGTCTTACCACTGATCTGTGGTCTATGGGTTCATTTGTTGAATCCCTGAGACCAAGGACCTACTGAAGAAGTAAATTCCAGTAACAGTGGGGAAAAAAAGCATTTTTTTCCTGCTCCAATCTACTCAAGACTTCATGTCTAACTTAAAGGAATAAAGATGGCTAATAAACACTTGTAACTTTCACATGCCAGGGAGGCAAGCCTATTATAAAATCAAGATTTAACTGTAATATATACTAAATTATTTAGTTTCCATAATGCTACAATCCTAGGACTGTCTGCAGTGGATTATAATAGAAATATTTGAAAGACAAAGACTCTCTCAGAGGGGACATCAATGTTATGACAGTAACAATGGATTGGTTGGTTTTAGTATCTGAAATTGTGATATGAAGGACAGAATATCATAAGTTATACAGGAATGAATTGGCAATTCTGTTACATAAGCTACGTGAAAAATATGTGAAGTGATATAGTGCTATTTGAAAGTGAATATAGATGAAATTAAAAACCTACTTTGCAACTCTAGGGCAACTGGCATATTGCACAGTAGTGCAACTGACCTCTCATCTGGATTCTACAAAAGAAACAGCACCTATAGAATATATGTATTAAGATATTTATTGCAAGGATTTGCTTTATGTGATTGTGGGAGATGATCAAACAAATTGAAAACCAAAGAGCAGACCCTTAGGAAAGAGAGTTTGGAACTGAAATTTGGGGACAAGGATTATGTGTAATTTTTCCATCTGTATATTAC
Source organism: Galagoides demidoff (assembly GCA_963574575.1). Taxonomy (NCBI): domain Eukaryota; kingdom Metazoa; phylum Chordata; class Mammalia; order Primates; family Galagidae; genus Galagoides; species Galagoides demidoff. Next base: position 1,790 of record CAUYQV010123139.1, on the reverse strand, counting down.
CTATTTCCTAAATATTTACAGTATTTACATGTTCCTTTTACCATATAAAATAATTATATATAAACAGCAGAAAGAGATTGGACTATATTGATTTTTATGCCTTTAATGTGTAGATTCTCTCATGTTAAATTACTGTGAGGAAAGTAGAAAAAAAAATAAGAACTAAAAATCCAGTAGTGAATGTTAAAACAATTAGTCTATAATAAATATTTATAAATATTGTATACGCTTTTTTATATATTTATTTATATTTTGATGCACCTTTTGTATATGTGTATTTATATTTCAATATATTGGGGTCACTTGAAAGATACAGCCTTATCCGAATAAATTCAACTAATTACTGATTCATGAAACAGCCACTTTCAAATATTGTATTTTTCTATGATTATTTTCCATAGGAAATAAATATTTCAAAATGCTGAAATAATTATATTCTTCCCTGCTGATTTTGTCAAAAAAAAAAAAAAAGCTGTTTATTTCATGAAAATCCTTAAATGTCCTGGAAGAAGTCATGCCTGACAATTTGTAATGACATAAACCCCATTTGACTTCACCTGAATATTCAATTCAAAAAACAAAAAGAGCTAATCTAATGTTTCAGGAAAAGCAAGTGTAATGAAAGTGGATTAACAAGTCTGATGACTAAAACATTTTATTTATCAATTGGCTGAGAGAATTGAATAGTCAATAGAATGCAGGTAATTTAAAGTTCAGTCATCCTTAAACCTGGGGGACTGATCCTAGTAGTTACTGTGTTATTCAGTATTAATGCTCATTTAATCTTGGATAGCTCTGCTGAGGATGTGAAGCAGTCACTAAATGCTGTGATGCTGGTACTTTATTATTGTTGTTTACAATTATCCAATGACTTGACACAGAATTGTATCCAATGACTTCTTAGACTTTAGTGATCAATAAAGAGTTACTGAAAGATTAAGTTTTAAATCATTAAATTCAAATAAAGATCTTTATATTATAAAAATATATTTGGATTTATTAATGCTTTCTACTTTTGCCCTATGTGTTTATCCTAATTATGGTATCTTTGTGCCTCCTCCTGTGTTTTCTACTTTTAGTAGGAGGTTTTTTTATATTTATTCTTTTATTATTTCTTTCTATTGCAAACAGACTGAAAACACTTACTATAATAAGTGGATATCTGGGGAAATAAAATAATGAATTTTTCTGTACATTAGATTTGATTTTCGTTCATGTACCAAAAGTGTTGTTTTAGTAAAGAATATTTTATTTTCTCCTTTTTAATCTGAATGCCCCTTCCCCCTCCTCTCCCTCTCTCTCTCTTTCTCTGTCATCCAGGCTAGAGTGCCATGCATCAACGTAGCTCACAAAAACCTCCAACTCGTGGAGGCAAGTGATCCTCTTACCTTAGATTGCCAAGAGCTGGGACTACAGGCACACACTACTATGCCTGGCTAATTTTTCTTTTTTTAGTAGAGGCAGGGGGCCTGCTCTTTCACAGTCTGTTCTTGAACTCTTGACCTCAAGTGATCTTATCCTCCTACCCTGTCCTCCCAGGGAGCTGAGATTACAGGCATGAGCCACCACACCTGGCCATTTTGTCATTACATTTGTTTCTCTCTTTCCTCCCTCCCTTCCTTCCCACCTTCTTTTCTTTCTTTCTCTCTTTCCTTCCTTCCTTCCTTCCTTCTTTCCTTCCTTCCTTCCTTCCTTCCTTCCTTCCTTCCTTCCTTCCTTCCTTCCTTCCTTCCTTCCTTCCTTCCTTCCTTCCTTCCTTCCTTCCTTCCCTTCCCTTTCCTTTCTTTCTC
>CAUYQV010123136.1:0-58130 GCA_963574575.1 Galagoides demidoff | reverse complement strand
CACCCCTTGCTCCCGTGCACCAGTGGCACTGGTGCTGTGTTTCAGACTGGTGACTCCTCACGTGCCCCTTTGCCTGGCATTTGGAATCCACCCAGGACAGACCCCTCTGCTCTCCCACCCATCTCAGCGTGGAGATGTGGATCTTCTAGAACTTACCCACATCATGACCATTACCGGTTAAAATAATAGAAATTCAGTCTGCCGTGACTTAAACAGCTGGCCTGACGTACAGTGCCCCCTCTTAACCATGACCCGTGTTGAGTGCGTTATACTGTTGTCAATGCTGCCCTTGGTCCCCTCCTCCAGCCACAGCAGCCACGAATCTACTTTTTGTCTCTGTGTATCTGACCCCTCGGGGCACCATTCATAAAGCTGGAATCATAGGGTATTTGTCTTTCTGTGACTGCACCATTTCGTTTCACATAGCGTCTGTGAGGTTTGTCTTATTACAGGGTATGGTAGGATTTCCTTCTTTTTAAGATGGTAGAATATTCCATTGTATGTAAAAGCCACTTTTTGATTATCCACTTGTCCACCAATGGTCACCTGCGTTACTTTGGCCAGTTGGCTACCGTGAATGAGGTTGCGTGAACATGGGGGTAGCGTCTGAGACCCCGCTCTCCCTCGCTCCCGGTGTGTGTCCACAGAGGCACTCCTGGGTCACCCAGTAGCTGTTTTTAATTTTCCGAGCAGCAGCCACACAGGCTCATACGCCATTTACGTTCTCACCAGCGGTACACAAAGCTCCCAATTTCTCTGTTTCCTGGCCAACATTCCCTGCTCTTTGTTTTTTTTGATAAGTGAGGTGATGTCTCGCTGTGGCTCTGATTTTCATCTGAGGATCAGAGGTGGTGAACATCTCTCCTGTTCACTTGGCCATTTGAATATTATCTTTGAAGAAGTGTGTGTTCCGGTTCTTTGTCCGTTTTTCAAGTTAGTTTCATCATTGTTTTTGAGCTGTAAAAGCTCCTTGCGGGTGTGCGTTCTGGATACTAGTCCCTGGCAGATACTTGACTTCTGAGCACAGGTGGCCTCCTCACTCTGCGTATCAGACACTTTGATGCACAGACGTCTTTAAGTCCCCTGTGAGTCTCTTGTCTGTTTCTGCTTTTGGTGTCATATCCAAAAAATCACCGACAAAGCTAATGTCACGAAGCTTTCCCCACGTTTTCTTCCTGGAGTTCTATCCGTCCGCATCTCACCCATGTGTGTTTGCTCCATTCTGGGTTAATCTCTGCGTATGTTCCATCTTTTGTAGGTGGAGATCCAGTTTTTTAGCAGGATTTGTCCTTCCCCTATGGAGTGGCCTTGGCACCCTCGTCGTGGGTCATTTGATCATCTACTTGAGGGCTTATTTCAGAACAATATCCATTGCTCTGTGTCTGCCTTTGCCCCAATTCTTTGTCACAGAATTGGTCACTATACTTTTGTAATATGCTTAAAATTAGGAAGCATGAGACCTCCACCACTGGCCTTTTACAAGATTGCTTTGGCTGAAAGGGGTGGCTTGAGAGTCCATGTGAATTTTAGGGTGGATTTTTCCACATCTGCAAACCACAGTAGGGTTTGGACCGGGACTGCACTGAATCTACGGATTGCTTTGGGTGATTCTGACGCTGTAACACGATTGTCTTCCAGGCCACTCCCTCTCATCCGTGTATCTTCCCTAACAGTTTTCTAGCTTCCAATGCAATTTTAACGTTTTGTTTACGTCTTTTATCTCCTTGGTTAAGTTTATTTTCCCAAAAGATTATTTTTTTAAGAAACAAACCTATTACGTCTAAGCAGAGGGAGTTTCTCTTCCATCTCCTTTTCTTAGTCAATGTAAAGTGTAAACAACTGCTAAGTGGCATTTAATTGCTCCTTTTTAAGAAATGGCATTTGCATGTCATCATAGAGCAATAATTGCATTATTGTCAGCTAATTCAAAGTGGGCTCATTCAGATCCCAGCCCAAGCCAGAACCACTTGGGACCAAGAAGACACATTCTCTACAGACAAACTTTCACTGGGAAGACTGGCCATGTGACCAGCACCCACACTGGACTGAAGGTGAAGGGTCACACTTCCCAGCACAGATCATTACGGGGAAATGGGGAAGCAGTGAGCGACTCCCACCCGTGTGACATCGGTCTTTGGCGTGAACTAGTGGCAATTACATCTCAAGTAAGTCAGCTCAAAGGCATGACTCACAAGTGGCCCGATTGTTCATGGGCGTTCGTAGCTCTGAAACGTCACACCCTCGTCTCTGCCAAGAAGCAAGCACAGGTTTGTGCAGTTGGGTTTGCCTGCCGGGCTTACCTCGGGGGACCAGCCACAGCCCAGGTCAGGCCTCGAGGCTGGGCCCAGCACATCAAAAGAAGTCAGTAGCTGAGACTGACACCTCCCCAGAGCAAGCAGGACACTTTGACAGCTGAGTCCTGCACATTCGGAAACCTCCTCCCAACACTGACACTGTCACAGCCAAGCCAGGCCTTAATGGCAGCTCGGTGGTCCCAGAGCACTCCCTTTCACACTGGGACCTGCTCTCCAACCTCACTTGTATGGTTCAGCAGACTCACTGTGGCCAAGCTCCCCACAGGACGAGGTGGGGAGAGGAGTCCTTCTCTTCCGCATGGAGCAGGTGACGTCCAACAGGATGATCAGGAGTCATCACAAAAGCAGCTCAGTGTGTCTTCACGGTGCCCTGGGGTGTGGATGGGGGGTGAGACCCCGGCCTTCTGTGCAGCCAAGCATGGCACCAAGGATAGAAGATTCCATCCTTATCCGTCCCCCAGAGTTGCCCCAGCCCTGGGGAGACACTGGCATTACCAGGTCAGCAAAACAGCAGTGAAGGGTCCTGACTTCCATGGGACAGACTCAGCACACAGCAGCAAAAATAATTTAAGCAAGCGGGCCCCAGAGCCCAGCCCCCAGCACAGGCATTGCCAGGCACTCACTGCTCACCTGAAGGGCTGGCCAAAGGGCAGCTTGGAGGTCTGACTCACCGGCTGCTGACCTGAGAGGTGCCCAAGATCCCAGGCAACTTCGTGAACTGCAGGGCTCAGATAAGGTACACGTATTCCTATGTTGGGCAAGAGGGAGAAATGGAAAATTAGTCTTAATTTTGTTTAACAATGACGATGTGCATACACCTTCCTAAATCAGCTGTGTTTATAAACACCTGGATTCCTCAGCCTGTGGCCCCACTGACCCGTCTGGAGGTATTCAGACAGGTACAGCCAGATCTGCCAGGCAGGCTGCTCACTAGGGCAGTGAGTAAACCCTGCTTGGGCCGTAGTCCTGTCAGGGAGGCCAAGCAGCTCCATGTGGCCCAGCCGTGCTGGTGCAGCCCACGCGCTCTGGGAAAACAGAGAACCTGAGAACGCAGGGAGAGAAAGAAGGCCCAGCAGTGCCCAGGCCACACTGCAGGTGCAGGGCCCCAGGCCAAGACAAGACAAGTGGAAAGGGGCAGGGCCAGCACAGCCAGCTCACAGATGTGCTGACTCTCGGGGAGCTGAGTCCCGAGCCTGCCCTTCCTGTACCCATCCCGTGTGCCCCACCATCCCCTGGCTGCTGTGGGGCTCAACTGCCTTCAGATGGTCTAGTACAAACTAACTATGTACTTCTCACCTCAGGTGACCGATTTTCCCATTCCATCCCTACATCCCTGGAATGTTTTAAGAGAAATTAATTTATCATTCAGTAAATATCTGCCAAGAACCCACAGCACTATTCAGAGTGAACAGTCTTCCTGGAGCATCCGTGCTAGTGAGAGAGAGATGGAAATACAAGCAGACAAAGAGGGGTTGTCTAGGGCGGCGCCTGTGGCTCAAAGGAGTAGGGTGCCGGCCCCATATGCTGGAGGTGGTGGGTTCAAACCCAGCCCTGGCCAAAAAAAAAAAAAGAGGGGTTGTCTAGTCTGCCCGAGGGTGACGCGAGTTGAGGAGAAATCATGCAGGAGGGGACAGGAGGTGGCTCCAGCAGGACGCTCTGGGAGGGGCCGAGAGTCCACAACAGAAGAAGAAGAGCAAGACAGAGGACGCCGTCCCTTCAGGCTGGACACAGGTCCTTACCACCCATAGATACTGATGTCTTTCATTTCTGGAGGCTGAAGTCCAGGATCAAGGCTGTGCAGACTCTGTGCCCGGTTCATGGACGGGGCTACGTGTTGCAGCCTCGCCTGATGAGAGAAAGAGCGAATGAGGACTGGGGACCCCAGAGGGCACTGAGCCTATTGCTGGGGGCAGCACCCTGTGTCCTAATCGCCCCTAACACATCGCACGTGAATTTGGGGCACAGCGACATCCTGTCTGCAGCATCTTCTGACCTTGTATGTTCTGTGCAGACACGTCTCCCCTCCCGTGTCCAATAGTGAGACATGGCTCCCTGAGGGTACCCTCTGCTCACCGCCACACCCTGCAGCTCTGCACGTCTGGATCGGCTGTGGTCAGCGCTCACTATTGGTTAGACAGAGGGACCACAGCTGGACACAAAGTTTACTCTTTGCTTCCTCGCCTCCCTCACATTCCCATCCTGTGTCAGAAGACTTCCGATGTTTTTGTCGTTGTGTCTGTTCACCTGCTCTGCTGGAGAAAAAGTGCAGACACACCTTTCTTACAGGACACATCTCATCCCTCGGCTTGTGAGCGATGTGAGGCATAGAAATTCAAGGACGAGGGGAAGCCCATCATCTTCTGACACTGAGGAGAGGCTCCGTGGGAAGATGCATCTTATAATGCAAAATGAAAAAAAAATCAACAAAGGATTGCACGGTGTGCAGAGACGCACAGAGGAAGCCTGGACTTCATCCTGGAGACGGCTTCAGGATGTGTCACACTCAAAATTACAAACACAAATGAACAAGAACACTTTAATTATTTTATGTAACCTAAAATAGATAATAAAATCATCACGTGAGTTCATATTTATGTTTTTCTCTTTTAAAACTATATGATAATTACAAGTAATCCACCAAACTCTTTCCTACTCAAAATGAGTGAGAACTGGGGAGCATTGCAGGTGGCAGAGACTGGACTGGAAAGGGATTTAAAAGCAAAACCACACGAGGTCTCAGTCCAATTTGCGGCATCTGCCAGTGGTTGACAACAGACGGAGAACAGTCATTTCTGCACCAACAATGGGCCAGCTCAAGCTCAGTTTGCTCAGCAGCCTGGGCTCACGTGTAATTTTTCAAGACGTCAGCTGAGGAAAACACATCTGAGCCTCCCTCTGCAGTTCAGGTGACAGGAGTCGTGGCATCTCAGGGTACTCAAATACTGGGGGTCTCTCCGACGGCTTCACCGGGGCCCTGCCCATCCCATAACCCGCCCTGTGTCCTTGGGAGGTGAGTGAGCAGGGCACCAGCTGATGTCTGAGGACCCTGCCCTTCTGAGCATATAGGCACACTGCTGAGAGTGGCCAGTCTCCCACAGAAGGGCCCGCGGTGACGGGGTGCAGAGCTTCCTGCCCACCCCCGGGACAGAGCCGCCCTGTGTGAGAGTGTGTGTGAACACGTGTGTGTGGTTGTGGGTTTGTGTGAGTATACGTGAGTGTGTGTGCTGATGAATAGAAGAGTGTGTGAGTTTGAGCATGTGTGAGAGAGTATGAGTGTGTATGAGCGTGAGCGTGTGCACGTCAGAATGCACAGACCACTTGCGAGGACCTGGCAGGCACAGGGCGAGGGCCCTTCACATCTCTGTGCGGCTGAAGGAGCAGTGTGCAGAGGTCTGTAGCATGACATGGGAGACGGAGGGTCAGGAAACACAGAGTCAGGGACAGTGGCAAAGGGTGTTCACAGAACAGGGACTGGGCCACAGCCGGGCAGGTGGGGGACCTCAAGAGAGAGGAGAGCAGAGGGAGACCTGGGAGGCCCGGAGTGGCTGTGGTGCCCACGGGGGTCCCAGCTCCTCCCCCTAGGACTCTGCTCCCCTTAGGGTCGGCCAAGGCCTCTGAGTCCCATTCCCTGGGAACTGTCACATCTCTGCCCAAGGGGACTCCTAAAAGTCCATAAGGCCCTTTGGCCTCTCATACCTGGGAGCCAGTTGGACACAGGGCAGTCGGCCAACACAGCCACCTGCCCTGCAGCCAGTGGCAGTTGTGACTAGACAGAAACCAGTGGGGCTCTACATCTCCAGGCCATCCACCATGTCTCTAAAAACCCACCGGTACAGCTTCATTCCTTGGGACGGACCTTCACATTTTGTCTGTCCTATACACACACAGTTTTTAACTGGAGCCTCATCAAGGGAAACTCATCACAGCCTCCCTCAGCCCCTGCCCACCAACCTGTCCTAGGCCTCCGATCCTGGATGGACACACACCATCTCACCATCTGTCTGTCTGCAGCCTAGACATCGCCCTTCCTCGCTCCTTCTGTCCTTCCTTCCCCCACCACCAGCTCTGCTGGTTCTACCTCTAAACGCATCTCAACTCTCTCCTCCTCCCAGTCTCACACCTGGGCCCAGGTGCCACAGAGCTTGGTCGTCACTGCTTTGGGCCACCCCACAGGCTCCCAATTTGTCCCCAGGGAGTCCTCCTCTTACCTGCCTTCTGCAGAGACCCCACCCACCCACCCTTCCTGTTACACAAAGCCAATATTTATGGCAGCCCCAATATTGGCAATTCCATTTGGTTTGACCCATAAAAAGTTGGGAAGCCATTGCTGAGGTCCTACCTGGAGTCCTCACAGCTCCTGTCTGCCAGGCTGCTCGGCTACTCAGCCCAGCCTGTCCCTCCACACTCCCCAGCAATGCCAAACCTATAGCTTCCAGAACATTCTGAACATGTAGTCTTGGGTGTGACTTGGCTATGTAGCCCAGGGGCCTGACCGTGTCCCTGTCCTTTCACCATCCTCAAGTCTCTACTGGCCACTACCTCCTCCAGAAAGCCTTCCCTGACCAACCCAAGTCCACTGTAGCCAGCACCCCTGCTCCAAAAACACCTGGGAATGACATTGTGCTGACCGCCTATTTCTCTTTCCAGCTCCTGTGCTGGGCCTAGAACAGTGGTTCTCAACCTGTGGGTCACAACCCAATTGGACTGTATTACAGGTTCGCAGCATGAGGAAGGTTGAGGACCACTGGCCTAGAACTTCCAGAGCAAGACTTTTGAGATCTCCAGCACCTGAAACCTGGTAGCCCTTAGTTAATATTCACTGAATGATTCACAGGAAGTGTTGGCTGGGACTTATTCATACTAGCATGGAAGTGACTGATATTCACCTTTTCCTGAGAGTAACCTTTGATGGCGGAGCAGAAGGGAAAATCCCAGGGCCATGTGCAGGAGGAGCAAAGGAAGCAGCCCTGTCTGGAGAGGGACGGGCCCCGGGAGGAGGGGTCCGAGGCCCCGCAGCCCCAGCTGTGCTTCTGAAGGCCAACTTGGTCTGCATACTTCCTAAACAGCCGGGTCGGAGGGGCATTGCGGCTCCCGTTTAAACAAGTGAGGGGAACTTAAGAGAGTTTCTAAATGAAAACCTTCCTGAAGTGAGTGGGGAAGCTTGAAAACTCAGAGTATCTGAATGCGGAGCCCCAGGTTAGCAGAGTCTCGACTGCCTGCCGCTTGGAAACGCTTCACAGAAAACCTTGGCCAGCCCGCCCCTGCCTCTGCTCCCCAGCACATGGCCCTGGCATTTCACACAGACTAATTAACAAATAGTAGGGCAATTAAGTCATGCAGCCAGGCATGGTGTTTTCTTAATTCCTCACAAATGCTGTGGAGCAAGTGAAATTTGGGAGCCACACCAAGGGCCCACGGCAGTGGAGCCTGCCATTCCCAGGAGCAGGACTCACCTAAAAGTGACAGCCAGATTCACGCCACATCCAGCTGCCTCCCCTCCCACTCTAGCCTCGCAGGCCCCTTGTGAACATCCATGTCCTGCTTTTCCATCTCTGGGTCCTGCTCCGTGTGCCTCAAGCCCCCACAGACCCCCTGTCTGGGCTCAGCTGCCTACAGCCTGCCTGGCTAAGGCCACCACCTCCATCCCCAGATTGCTGCAGATACTCAGGGCTCTGGATCCCTGTCTGGACCATCACACAGTTACCTTCTCTCCTGCCCACCAAGCTCCCCTCCACATGGGGCTACCTCCCGGGTCTCTGTCCTCTTGTTCCTCCTACAGGCACACAGACCCTGCCCCTGCCCCTGCCCAAGTGCCAGAGAGGGTACCCATCCAATGTCCAGATGAGCAGGTCCACATCAGCCACAGACCCCCCTGCCCCTGCCCAAGTGCCAGACAGGGCACCCATCCAATGTCCACATCAGCGCCCGACTGTGACAATCACTTGCAGAATTGAGATGTCCGTGAGCTCAGATGATTCCAGAGGGGTGGCATCAAGGGCTCTGTCTTAGGATTTGTTCCCAGAAGCAGGTTGTCCCTCTGTGAGGGGGACTACCCACAGCACAGGGGTGATGCCGCTGGCCAGACAGCATGGCCACCTGGGAGCCACACTGCTGCTGGCCATAATCATGGTCCTGCTGACCTTTGGTCACCTGACAAAGCTTGTTTGAATCCACTCAGCCACAGACAAACATTCCACTTAAAACCGTGCCTAACAAACAGACTCGTGACAGGTGCTGCTGCTGCGTGTCTCCCAGTGTGGCTGAAGTCAACCAAGACGGCAAAAACTCCCACAAGAGGAAAAAGAGGCAAGATGCGGAAATAAAAGGGGTAGAACAGACATTGGGGTGCCCAGTGTGAGCAGCCTCAGAGACTAGAATCCATTCCTTCAAAGCCAGCTCAGAAAGGATCCTGACACACATGTGCACACATATGCACTCCTGCACACCTGCACATGCCTGCACAGACATGCACACCTATACACCTGCACACGCCTGCAAACCTACACATGCCTGCACACATGCATTCCTGCACAGTGATACATGCCTGCACACACATGTACTCCTGCACACCTGCACATGCCTGCACACACATGCATATCTACACACCTGCACACGCTCCCACACACCTGCACACACCTGCAAACCTACACATGCCTGCACACCTGCACATGCCTACACACATGCACTCCTGCACAGTGATACATGCATGCACACACATGCACTCCTGCACACCTGCACATGCCAGCACACACTTGCATACCCACACACCTGCACACGCCTACACACACCTGCAAACCTACACATGCCTACACACTTGTACACACCTGCATACCTACACATGCCCACACACCTGCACACGCCCACACACGCCTGCAAACCTACACATGCCCACACACCTGCACATGCCTGCACACATGCACTCCTGCACAGTGATTCATGTCTGCACACACATGCACTCCTGCACACCTGCACATGCCAGCACACACATGCATACCTACACACCTTCACACACCCGCACACACCTGCAAACCTACATATGCCTACACACCTACACATGCCTGCACACCTGCACACATGTACATGCCTGCACACACATGCACACCTGCACTTTCAACCCCCCCCCCCGACTAGTTTCTAGGGCTGAGTATGACCCCTAAAGTTCATGCCAGACAAGTGAGCCTCCACCAGGTATTTTATTTAACACAACAGGCACTTTCTTTTCTAGAAATGATTATCTGTATATTAGTCTAAGGATGCCAAGGAACGAGGGCAGTCACTCAACAGTCTCGGGGATATCACATTGCTGGTTTGCGTGGTGCCCAAAGGTCCAAGAGATGGGAGGGACGCAGCAGGGAGGGAGTTGGCGGTATGTGCACTGTGGGTGGGAAGAAAGGAGACCCCCGAGGGAAGAGCGGCTGCTCCGCACATCTTTAGTTACTGCAGGGGACACACAAAGGGTTTATTGCTACCAGGATTAGCCTGTGAGAGGCGGTGGTGTCCTTCAAGGTCACCTGACCCCTCTGTGAACTGGACAGAAGTGCTGTGGGGGGGCCGGGGCACCCTGGAGGCGTCTTGACTCCTGAGACTGCCATGAGCCTCACCCCCATGGGACCCCCAATCCTCCTGTGGGCTGGAGTGTGCCAACACCACACAGAGCATGTGCTGAGATCAGAGAGGCCATACCTGCAGTGACAGGGAGGTGCCTGTGCTCTCAGCGTCCAGCCCCAATCGCGCCCATTGTGACACCCGTGTCTAAGCTGTGAGAATCTTGCAGATAAGTGCCCATTAGCGGGCTGGCCTTGCTTCACTGGGGAAGCTGCTGCGTCTCAGAAAGTTCCTCAGTAATTGTCCTCTCTGGGCCAAGTGTGCTGTTTGTACAAACCATCACTTGTGTTGGAAGAGGCACTGGCCTCACGGTGAGTCAGATTTTGACTTAGAACAGCCCCCTACCCTGACTACAGGGCCTGGGACGCACTGCACTGGTCTCCGCTGCATTCAGCGACACTGCTGTGGCCGTGCCCTGTGCCGCACCACGAGGGGCTGTGCAGTTTGCAGTGTGCTAAGCAGGCTGTGCAGCCCCCCAGCGCACCACGCTACCCTGTGCTGTGCAGCCCCTGAACTAAGCCATGCCGCCCTGCCCTGTGCCACGCTGAGTGTACACACCACGTTGTACTAACCTATGCTACACGATCGTAAGCTTACTGTACCCTGTGCTCCCCCACACTGCTGCACTGCACCCCCAGCACGGTACTAACTACACTACACAAAGCTGCCCCGCACAATGTCTAGCCAAGAGGAAGGTCTAGTCTCAGCCTGGGTGCACGTGGTTGGAGGCAGCCTTCACTCCTCCATATGCCCGGTCTACAGGCTGGGTCAGTGAGCAGAGCAGCACGTGAAGACGCCTGGAGGAACAGGAGGGCTCCACAGCCGGACCAGCTGGCACGAGCTGAGGACCTGGGAACCCTGTCGTCAAAATGACTACCTAACTGACCCCCTTCTCTCATTTCCTCTTTCTCTTCAAAAATATTTGAGCACATTTATAAGGGAATGAATCCTATTTTTATAACTCCCAGATGGCCAAGGTAGTCCCTGTCTGACTGCTTGCCATCGGACCAGCTGTCCTGACGGACCCTCCAGCCCGCAGGTGTGCATGGGGTGTGGCAGTTCCCTGGGCTGCCCCAACAAAGGGCCACACACGGGGTGGCTGAAAGCCTCAGACTTTTGTTCTCTCTCAGTTGTGCAGTGGCAGGGCCCTATCTCCTGATCAGACTCACCTCTGCAGGTGGCAGTGGTGCTTGGTCCTTGGTGCCCTGGGCTTGCAGCTGTAGTCACATGTCCTTCTCTGTCCACTTGTATTGTCTCCTTATAAGGACCCACCCAATCACCTCACCATGACCTGCTACATCTGCAAAGACTCTGTCCCCAAATAAGGTCACAGTCAGTCACAGTCACAGGTGCTGGGTTTGGACATCAGCATAGTTGCAAGGGACACGGCTCGGCTCACGGCACTGAGTCGTTATTCCTGCCGCACCTTCATCCTGCCCCCAGCAATACCATGGCCAGAATGTGATGTGTCCTTGACAGCCCTCGGGGGTGGGGCAGACACCCTTGGGCATTCCTAGGCAGGAAGGAAGTGGAGGCAGCAGCAGCGTGTCCGCTGTGGTGGGTCTGCATCCCCTCAGCTGTCCCTCATCTCCACCTAACACAGGGGCCCCTACGGAGTAGGAGCCAGAGGGCCCAAGACCCGGGTGAAGTGTAAGGAACTGGGTGGGGCTAACGGGACCCTTCACGCACCAGCTCAGGAAAGCTGAGACCAGGCTGAGAGCAGGGCAGAGGCCACGTCCTGGAGCCCAGTGTCACAGTACTACCCTAGTACCATCTCAGTACCAGCCTGGGGTTCTAGCAGGTTGGATGTCTGCAAGGATTTGGGGGGTTTTTGCACACATCCATTCCACCAACAGAGCTTCTGGGGGACAGCAGTCAGAGAATGGGAAGTAGGGTGTCTGGCATTGCCGGGAGTGGCAGGGGGACCTGCACCTTCCTGCACAGGGGCATGTGCAGCGATGACCTGAGTGTCTAGCGAGTGTGACCAGCTGCAGGAGCCCATGGCCGGGGGGGGGGGGGGGAGGGATGAAGGAAGCAGGGGTGGCCTTGCTTTCTGGTGCTCCATTTTGTGTGCACACAGCTAGAAAGGGCTGGTCACACCATGTCCCTAAGTCCTGAAATCTGCAGAAAGCTTGGGGTCCCCTGACAGCAGTGACTCACCTCTAAGTCTCAGGCACACTTCAGGCCATTCACAGGTGCCTGGATGGAAGATGAGGCGGACAAGCAGCACTTCCAAAGCAAACTGCTGGCCATGAGGACCTGCTATGCCAGAGGCTGAGGCTGGGGAGGTGCGCCCCGGATTCAGACAGACCAAAGAAAAACCGAGGCGCCCAAGGTAGCTGTGACGTGCCCTTATTTAACTTGTGGAGGCCAGCAGGCAGGCACAGGGACACTCACCTTATCCAGCCAGTGGGGTCCAGAGGACGTCTGCACAGGTGGAGAGCCCCAGGGCCTTATGTGCCTGCCACAACAGCGACCCCAAATCAAGCACTGATGACGACGCCTTAAGGTTAACAGGCACCTGCGGCTTAATCACGGTCACTCGGAACAGTCTGGCTCCTCGTGGCCTTCAGGAGAGATCACTTAATGGACTGATCTTGCCACAAGACCCCCTCAACTGAAAGGCCACTTCAGGCTAAAAAGCAAATAAAACTGGCTGGGCACAGGGGTTGCACCTTTAATCCGACCACTCTGGGAGGCTGAGGCAGGAGGATCCCTTGAGCCCAGGAGTTTGAGGTCGCTGTGAGCTAGGCTGACACCACAGCACTCTAGACTGGGCACAGAGTGAGACTCTGCCTCAAAAAACACAACAAAATACCGAGTGAAACTAAAAGACAGAGGGCATCACTGCATTTGGGGCACAGGGCAGGATGTCCAGACGGTGGTCCCCAAGGAAACAGCATTTCTCTGAAGCTGGAGGACAAGGCACACATGGACACAAACCAATGCCAGGACCTCAGCCAGCCTGAGCTCCTGGTGAACAAAGTTGCAGACGGTTTGGATCCAGGCTCTCCTGGGCATGCTGGGAGCTGACGGGGCAGCGCAGGGCTGCTGACAAGATGGATAGTCCTGTTGTGCTCCACCAGCCAACACCAGCCTATGAATTTCGTGCACCCTCACCTACCAACACTGCAGATGGTTCCGCCTACACAGGGGGACGTGTGCTGGGAGAACAAGCCACACGCGGGGCCTTGCTGGGCTCTGCTGTCCTGATGCCCAGAGCAGGTCCTGCTGGCCGCGTTCTCGCTGTGGCGGGGACTCGGTCTCCCAGTCTGCACAGTGGGAGCAGTGCTGTCACCCTCACTCGCCGGGTGATGTGGGGGCATCAGTCAGTGCCGCATGGGTGTTGAGCAGAGCATCTGTGGCCTAGGAGAGCCAGAAGGCGCTGCAGTCACCTGGCCCCTGGCGGCCTCCGCTCCGGGCCCACAGCGCTCCCCCTGCAGCTCACGCCCGGCCAGCCGCACGTCTCCCCCAAGGCTTTATTCCTGGCAGTTAGCCTTCGGGCCCAGCTTCCATCACTTCTGCCCTCATGGTGGTCGCCCCAGCCCCTTGAGCTCCCAGCTCTTGAGTCACCTGGTGAAAATGTGCCCTGGGTTGGTTTCCTCCCGTGGTGAGCACTCAGGTGGCCCTCTGGTTGGATGCTAACTATTAGCAGGTAGTTGGGTCTCTCTAGAGAGGAGGGCAGACTAGGAGATGCAGAGATCAACACAGCCAGGCTCCAGCTTCCTGGGGGAGAATGGCTCAATGTGGGGTTCAAGGGTGCAAGTGTCAGGGCCACCAGGGGCCCTTGTGAAATGGGCCAATTCCCAGTCGCACAAAACCTGGCATCTATGTGGGACTTCAGGAAACCTGCATTTTAAGTACACTCCCACTGTGAAATTCTTGGGCAAACCAGAAATCTAGGAGCTTTGCGCTAGCAGAGGAAATTGGCTAGAAATGTCTACGTGAGAAGAAATGATCTAAACCTCCTTGTCCCCATCGCACTCCCAGCTACCTGCTCATCTCCAGGAAGGTCCTGCAGCCTCGAGGGTCCCAGTCCTCACCTGAGCAGGAGGTGATGGACAATGGATGATGACCCTTGCAGGGGAGCAACCAGCCCTTGAGAGCCTTGGGCAGCTGCGGACCTGCAGAAGCCAGGACGCAGGGACGGAGGCAGAGGCAGTCTTTGTTACGCAGCTGAGCCAGCAGGGCGGGGCAGGTGCGTGCCAGGGCTGTGGAGCCACCCTGGGAGCAAATATTTATTCCAGTCACAGGGTACAGATAAGATTCATGTGGCTCTCAGATAAATGGAAGCTGACCTCCTCCTGCTGCCCGTGGCCCCACCTGGGTTCACCGACCCTTCCCAGGCTGCCTTGACAGACTACCGCAGGGGGAGCTGACTGCCGCCCCTCGGCAGGCAGAGCAGTTACA
The DNA here is from genome assembly GCA_963574575.1 of Galagoides demidoff. NCBI lineage: Eukaryota > Metazoa > Chordata > Mammalia > Primates > Galagidae > Galagoides > Galagoides demidoff. Next base: position 43,800 of record CAUYQV010123136.1, on the reverse strand, counting down.
CCCCCCAGCGCCTGCTTCTGTGGACAGCTTGGCTGGACAGACAGGGCCGGTGGCACAGCTGAGGTCTCCCTTGCCCATGCACTGGCCAGATGCCCCTGTGGACAATGGCCCCCACTCATCTACAGTAGGACCTCCCTTGGTGGTACCACCTCCAGCCTCTCCGACCTACCCTACCCTACCCTACCCTGCCTCCCCCAGCCTGCTCCAGCCTCTCCCCTGCCCGCCCTCCTCTGCGTGTTGTGAGCACTAGATCACACCCCGGCTTCCCCTAAATTTATTTTCAACCCAAACCTCTCTTGCTGGCCCCTCCCCTGAAAGTGGGGACTGGCCTGTTGAATGTGTGCAGCCGTCACCTCTGGATCAGGGCACTCTCCACAGGGCACACGTGGGCACAGCCACCCACCCCCAGGCTGCACCACCCCAGCCTCCAGCTCAGGTCTCCCCAACCTCCACTCACTACCCTCGCTCCTGTCAGGGAAAGACCCCTCTCGAGTCCACATCCAGATGGTGCCTGGTTGTCCCAGGTCACACCTGCAGCAGTGGGCTTCTCTGCACCGTGTGGATCTGGGCCCCAGGGTCACACTACCTGTTCCTGATGCCCCTCCCCCAACCATCACCCAGTTACATTTAACCCATGAGCAGGGTGTTCCTTTAAAAGCTCACACTGCTTGAGAGCCAAGGGACGAGGTCCCCAACAGTGGGACAGTGGGGAGGACATGCAGCCCCCACACCAGGGAAGCATTGGACAGACACTGGGACCCACATGTGTGGCCTGAGCACCCTGTTGTGAATGGGCTGACCTGGTGACCAGAGGACCCAGCTCCCAGTCACTCCCTGTTCTGGCCTTGCAGCTGGCCAGGCCCCTCACCCTCCAGATGGCCTCTCCTCCTCCCACACAGCAGTGGGCTGAGCTGGAGACCCTGATCACCCAGTGCCATGAGTCACTGCTGGTTCCGGTGGTTCACCCCCAGGGCTCAGAGAGAAACTGAGAAAGAACAATCACAGTAGAGGGCACGGAGTTCACGGGGACAGTGGGTGAGGAGGAGCATAACCTCCAGCCCGGGTCTCTGGCAGCGCTTTCCCGCTGCTTGGGGACAGATGTCCACTAGTGCAGTGCCAGCAGCTACATTAAGACTATGTTTTTATGATGTTGCTGGACTCAGGGCTACCCCTGCACAAAAACAAATAAAACCCCCAGTGTGGTGTTGCCAGAGCAATACCCAGATTCCACATCAAGTTGAGTCCTGCACACAGGAAGATCAGGGCTCCCTGGTGGGCGTGGCTGGGAGTCACCACCAGCACCTCCCCGCCCCTGAGTCATGTCAGTACAATTCAGGGAAAGAGTCACAGCACCGTCAAAACCCTGCTTCCCGTGCTGCCTCCCCAGCTCCACGCCGTGAGGGCAGCAGCTTTCCGCTCAGCTGTGAGATACAGACAAACCCCAGTTATCTGGATAACCCAAATGGGAAACCTGAAATAACCAGAATGTTCTACACTGAGTTCATAGAACCAAGAGACAACGCATTACAGAACAAACTGACGTTTCAGATTTATCTGAAAACAAAACAAAAATATCCGCAAACGCCGTCCCCAGGCCCAGACGAGCTCATGTTCTGGCCCCTGGCAGAGCAGTAAAGAATAAAGTGATTCTTCCAGTGTCTCCCTAAGCCCTGGCCGATCCCCCAGCATCCTCGGTGACTCTGTCCTGTACCTCATTTTCTCCCAAGGGGTCAGCAGTGAACACCCTCTGCCTCACCCTAGTTGGCCAGCATGTCGTCCTGGTGCCTGTCTGGGTGATGTTTCCTAGACGACACTCGCCCTGGGGACCCTGGATGTGCCTGGTCACAGGCTTAAAAAAGACACTACAACTAAGTTCACTCGTTGCCATCATATAAACCTGTGGGCCCGGTGTGCAGAGGCTCTGCCGTCCGCTGCCCCCACTCTGAGATGAGAAAGACGGAGGCCCCCAGAGTCCTGTGTCTGGGGCTTGCTTGTGAGGACACAATGAGTGCTCACGTAAAGAAATTAGCACAGAGCTTTCCCACGGCAAGGACTTCAAGGATTCTGTTATTGTCACCAGGGATGTACTGTCCCAAGTTACAACCAGGAGAATTAGAGTTCATAGTGACCCTCACCGGGTCAAACTACCGCAGAATTCCAAAAAAATGAAATTTGAAGGAATGTGTGAAGACAGAGTCTTGGAATTGTTGCCTGGTGCTTTAAGAGCTCATGTTTGTAATGAAACATGTACAGAAGTTAAGGGGGAGTCGGGAGCAAAGGTGCCGGGCACTAAAATAAGGCAGCGTCTCTGTCCAAGAAGAGCAGTTTGCTTCCTTGTCCTTCCCTCTTTTCTTCCGCCGTCTTCCCTGGCTCTCCTTTGGGCACGTGACGGAGAAAGGGCTATGTCCAGGGCTAACCTAAGCTGCTTATGTTAGTGGTGTTCTGGGGAGACCCACGAGAAAGAAGCTTACGGAATTGCTCCCACTCTGCTTATGGAACCAGATACATAAAAATATCTTTCTAACTATCCACTATCAAACCCAGCCGAGGTCAAATGTTCACCGTAACAGATCTCTCACTTTCAGGGCCCATCAGGTTAACTCCGTTCCTCCACTAAATGCTGTGGCCGCGTATATTTTCTGAAGACCAGTTTTCTATAAGCTTCAAAATTAACATCTAAGAGTCACTTCGCATCAAAAGTTGTTTCTTCTTAGAATTGAAAGAAAAAATCAATAGACGCAACATAAAAACATAAAATTTCTTGGTGTCGTATTAATATTGCCTACCTTGGAAGCAACTGTGCCCCTTCATGAGAGAAAAACAGTGTATTTCAAGGGGTGAGGGAGAGGGGAAGGGGCATGGGGGGATTGGCGTGCTCTGACCTCACAGGCACAGTGTAGGGGGACAGCGCGCTCCCCCGGGTGAAGGGCCTAACTTGAACTTCACCTAACAAACACAAACAATGCAACCTAGCCATTTTGTACCCTCATAGTAATTTTATCATTTTTTAAATGATAAAATATCTTTTAGAGAAATATAATAAAGTTTTTTAAAACCTCCTTAAAAACTATATAAAATTTGTGTACATCCAAATACAACATTTTGAAAAAGTAAACAGGAATCTGGAGAAAATTCTCACAGCACATGTAATAAAGAAAGACAAGAACACTAGAGTGGAAATAATCATTAAGACAAAGACAGAAAAATCTGCTCGGCACCTGTGGCTCAAACAGCTAAGGTGCCAGCCGCATACACCAGAGCTGGTGGGTTTGAATCCAGCCCAGGCCCACCAAACAACAATGACGGCTGCAACTAAAAAATGGCCGGGTGTTGTGGCGGACACCTGTGGTCCCAGCTACTTGGGAGGCTGAGGCAGGAGAATCACTTAAGCCCAGAAGTTGGAGGTTGCTGTGAGCTGTGATGCCACGACACTCTACCCAGGGGGACAGCTTGAGTACATTGACAGAAAAGGAAATAAAAATGGCTAATAAAGTTAACTCCATTAGCATAAAAGAAGTACAATTAAAACACCAAGATGATGTGTTTGCCTATCCAGCTTGAGAAGCGTGGTAGGAGTGGGCATGCAGCACGGCAGACAGGTGGGTTTGCTGGTGGGATAGTTCGTTTACCCTTTTTGCAAAATAATGTGCTAGTATTCATCATAGACTTTTAAAAACACTCCTCTACTTGGGCACACTCAGCTACTTCGAGGCATCTACCACAGTGAAGCAATCAAAAGTTGCTCATAAAAATGCAATGTTCTGTTGACAAAGAGGCATCCAAACCTTGTTTGTAATAACAAAGGTAGGAAACCAAACTAAAAATCCAAACCACAAAATATTATTCAACCATTTTCAAATCCTGCTTATAAAGAATCTTTAAGACTACAGGAAATTCATGTGTTGACACCAGAAGTAAAAAAGGAAGGGTCCTAAACTTCCACTGGCTGTTAAGCTCAACCACTCACAAACGCACGGGGACGGGGCTGGGAGGGCGCCTTAGGTTACCAGAGTGTTAATTACTACGAACTCGGTTTTACTGTTTTTTCTCACTTTTTAAACATGATTATATTCTCAAAATAGTCAATAATTAGTGTATCTGATTTTTATAATAATTAAATGGTTTTTAAAGCTATAATATTACACATTAACTCTAAATGTATAAAGTGCTGTTATTTGGTGGTGTCCAAGCAGCCGTGGGAATGAATGCTCCTTCCCGACATGCATACAGGGAAAACCCAACATTAGCAAGCATCCCAGAGGGGTGGGGGTCCCAGGTGCTGGGGACGCAGGAGACCCCGCCATCGGCTCCCTCCCCTGTCACTGCCCACCCTGTCTGGCATCTGTGGGCTCCCATAGCTGGTGTGCTTGTCTGTCTGGTCCTGTCCCTCTGTGAGACAAGGAGAGTGCCTCACCTGTCTTGGTGGCTCCAGTCCCTAGCGGGGCTCCTGGAGTGTAGTAAGCACTCAAAGAATAAGTGAATACATGGCCTGCAGTGGGCAGGAGCTAACTCCTGGTTGAATGTCTGAGCAAACCGCGAGGACCATAAGCAGGGCAGCTAAAGGGGGCTGATCATGATCTCCAGCCGAGCTATTGCTGAGTGAGGAGTTTATAACACATACCCCGGGACATGGTGGGCCTCCAGCAGCAGCCGGGGATACAGAAGCCCCTTCTCCTTCCCCCACAGTTCCAGGTTACCTCCCCTCTCTACTCCACACCAGCTCACAGGGTCAGCAGGCTGCCCCTTGGGCCTCATGGGGCACACTCACGCCAGCAGGAAGCTGAAACCTTCCACATGGTCAGGTACCGGCTTCCCTGGGAGGACAGAGGCAAGATGAGGAGGACGTCCCTCAGGAGCACACGGCAGGGCCCCGCCGACTCCAAAGCCGGTCATCAGAGAGGCTGGTACAGAAGGAGCGAATAGTGACCACAGCAGTCAGCAAATGACAGTCACCAGCCTCCTCCCTGTCTCTCCCCAGAGAACCACGGCTCCAGCAGTCCTTGGGGGTTCAAGGAGCCCACGGTTCCCTGAAATGAAAAATTCTAAACAGAATTAGAAATTTAGGCACATGGCCAGATGATAATATTTTAAATCAAGTCTATTCTAGAAAAAGCAAGACCATGATTATCAAATCCCTATCCCACATAAAATTTAGAAAATAAGAAATGAAAAAGTGAGCTCTCACTCCCTTGCTGATTAGACCAAGGTGAGATGCTCACACACAGTGGGGAAGTTTGTTTCCATTAGGGGATAGCAAATTTCACTAAAATCTTAGCACCCCTTTGTGGATATAAGGTTTAAAAAAGACACCACAACATGCTCCTGTTGTCATCCTAGAAATGCTCACTTTCCCAGCAAGGTCAAGTGTGAGTCCCTGGCATGGGCATGGCAGCTCGTGGTCTGGTGGCTGATGGGCAGCTAAGCGAAAGTCTGTGTTTCCGAGGCAGCGTCTGAGGTTGCGTCCTCAGCTGGAGCTTGGGCCAGGTCTGATTTTTCACCCTTCTAAGAAGGAACAGCATCACTCTTGTGTGTGAGATTAAAACGGTTCCACAGGCCTCATCCCAAACTCAGCTCCGCCCAGCATCTCCTAACTCCTCACCGCATGCCACATATAAACCTTGCCTCTTCCCACCTCCCACTGGCCCTCTAAACCCTCTGTTTAGAAGGCCAGTGCTGATGCCGGGTAACCCACGGCCCTGGAAAGGGGAATTCTCAGGTGGCACAGTACCAAGACCTAAGGCTCAGCTGTGAGCTCCTCAAAGCCTTCAGTCTGGGTGAATTCCCAGGTATGTCATGGACAAGGACTTTGGGTGCTGGCGAAGGTTGGATCATAGAAAAGGCGGTATTTCCTCACTGTGATGATTCCTGAATCCTCCTTTGAATTCTTAGGAATCAGCTTTGCAGATGACCTGAGGCGCACAGCACAAAATCCCTTTAATAACAATTAATAGGTGACTTCTTGCAAATAAAAAAGTAACCACCAGCTCTTAGAAGAGCATCACTAATGCCATGGACACCTGCTGTGATCTCACTCGCCGTATTTGAGCTAGCTGGTTCTACAGAAGAGACGAGAAAATAAAATAATGCACTGCACTTGCCCTCAGGGGTTGTCTGTAATTAGAATGCATAGAATGTTAGGACAAACCTAGACCTTGGATAATCAAGGGCTGGTTGAACCCACAGAGGTCTACACAGCCAACCTTAGCTAGCACGCCTAGCACTTGGAGACACGCCACAAGTCCGACTGTCCTTGGACTTTAGCGCCCTCTCTCTAGCACCAAGATGTGCCTTGGAGGTGAACCAAACATTCCTGGGTACCTCAGAGCTTTGTAGGAAACTGCTTCATAATCGGAACTAAATTTTTCATGAAGGTGAAAGTTGCTAATGATGGCGGAAGAGCATCTACTTCAGAACCACGACTCTGGGACAGCACTTGCAACCAGCCTTCACGTAACATTCCCAGGTGCCACCTGTGGCAGTGGGAAAATGCCGGGGATTCCGGGAAAGGCTTTCCTAGAGTCCCGGCTTTGCTGGGGTGTGGCAAACCGCGTGATCTTAGACAAGCACTTAACCTCTTGCACTGCTGTGTCTGCCTCTGAAGATGGAGTAATAATAGCAATCAGCCTCCCAGGGTTGTAAGATTAGGCAGAACAGAAAGTCAAAAAAGGCTCATGAAAGTGTGTGGACATTCTCAGGATGGCCGTGGCCAGCAGCTCTGTCTCAGCACTTGCTACTGCAGCATGGGGCACATCAGGACCACCCAGCTGACTCACCCAGAGGGAGAGAGCACGGCAAAAACTCTCTGACACTCCTTTTGGACAAGGCAAAATAAAGCTGCCAACACTGGTGTTTGAACCCAGAGCCCAGTCCTCATGCCCTAACAGCCGTGCTGAGGAGACCAGTCCCAGCAGCCATCCATCCCCCTGGAGGACCTTCCCAGACAATCCTCAGACAGCTCCTCCCCTGCATTTCTGCAGAAGCAGCCCTGCACCTGAGGGAAATGTCAGGACCACCCAGTTCTCATGCTCCTAGACACCAGGGCCGATAAGCACCCCACCAGCCAGCCATGCTCTGCCACCCCCCTGAGCTGCACCAGCCTTGCTGCCATCACCCATGGCTCTCTCCGCTGGGACAAGTTGCAATGCTGGGCGTCCAGGGAGGGGGAGAGTTCATCTATTTTAATTCAGGAGGAAGAACAAAAACAAGTGATGGACAAGACTGTGTTGCCCGACACCTGCCTAATTTGGCCCTTGCATTCTGCATGATACCACGTGAGCTTATGAAGCACCTGCTTTGTGCTGGGGGCCGTGCAGGGTCCAGACACCATGATGAGCCCTGAAACAAAGCCCCCGCCCACCCCCAGCACACAACAAGATCTACACAGCAGGAAACAGGAGGGGGTCCATGACCCCCAAAATGCAGCAGCAGACTTTCTAACAGAACTGGGACCTTACTGCCTGCTGGCTTCTACACTCAAGGAAAGCGGGGTTTTTTTTTTTTGTTTGTTTGTTTGTTTAGTGCTGTGTCTCAGAGTTTAGAGGAGTGTTTGTTAGAATATGTGTTCAATGAATAAATGTATTTTCTTTTGCCCTTTATCAGACAGCCTAGGGAATATTTTTGCCTCCCAGTTCATGATGGTGAAGGAGAAGTATCTTAAACACTTCTGTGCATAAAAAAAAGAAGGGAGGGGAAACAGCTCCAAAGCACTGATACATCTTGAACGTGTGAGAGTTACTCCTTCCGTTTTAAGTCAGTGTGAGTAACCCACTGGCACACTAATTCCGAGATCATCAGAGTGAGGACTTTCTGTCACCCTTTCCACTTATCCTCTCCGGAAAATCACATACCCGACATCAGACTTAACCATTTAGGTGTTTTAACTCTATGCGTTAACCCATAAAAGAAATGGCCCCGGCTCCCCACCTCATCATCATTTAATAAATCAACAGGTCCGTTCCAGTGGCCTGACAGGTGGTGGCGTTTATGAGCATGGCAGAGTCACGAACACTTAACCAAAGCAATTAAGCGGGGCCTCATCTTTACAGTTAGAAGAGATTGACCAGTGATAATTTATTTTTTTCCAATGCTGCTGACAAAAAGGGGGCAATATTCCCACTCACAGGTAATACCGAGTGTGGGTGTCCAAACCCCTCGCCACCCACTGCTGTTCCAGTACATTCTATTTCTCCTCGGGAGGGGAAGGATGAAGTGTTCTTTCAACATGGATTTGGGTACAGGTGATGAGGCAACCCTCAGAAACAGGTGCTTCTGCAGGATCTCAGAACTCCTCTAGAAATCAGAGATGGGGCTGTGGGCCTGGCCTTAGCCCAGCCTCTGGTTTATGGCTGAGAACACTTAGACCCGGGAAGTGGCTTGTCTCTGTCTAGCCCAAATGAGGAAATCAGCCTAGTCTGACGACTGGGAGTCAGGGCTGCAGACAGAGATGTGGGTGTCAGTAGCCCATATGTGACAATTAGAGCCACTGGGCCGGACCAGGTCGCCCAGCACATGGGCATAGTTGGAGAAGAGGGCACTTGGAACGGGACTGTCTTCTCCCATACACTGCAGGGGCCGCGTCATCAGACCCTTCCTGAGATTCATTGCATTTCATTGATCTCATGTCTATCCAAGTGCCAAAAGCCATATTGCTTTTTTTTTTATTATAATTCTATCTATCCTAAGTCTTGATTTCTGCAAGGCTTTACCTATGATGTTTGTAGGCAGATAAGAAAAACCCAATTAAAAGAGAAAATTTGATAATGAACGAGGAAAGGGGAGAGTTGAGATGATGTCCATGGGCAGGTGAGAGGGGCGAGGTCTAGTACCCTTGCCGTGCACGGGTGGACTCTGGACAGGGCAGGTGTGAGCCCCCCATAAGAGAGAAGAATATGTGGGAATGTGTTTCTGTTATATCTCATTTGCTCACTGAGATAGACATTACACTGAGTTTAGAAATTGACATAATGTGTACATTGTACCTGGTCGTCCATGACCGCTAGGGCACTGTTCCTGGACCTCACTGGGAAGATTCGCTGGGGATCAGCTCAGAAAGTAGGACATTGCTTCTGGTCTTGGTTGCTGAGAGAATTTTGTCACAAGTTCGTGTTGACTTGTAACACGTGTTTCTCTGCACCATGCTCAGCCGACCGCACACACTGGAGGAGAGACGGGGGCTCTCCCTCTCCCCGCCTGTGACCCGCAGCCAGTCCCGATCTTCTCCTGTCTTTGGTCCCCCAGTATGTGGTTTCTGTTGCTCCAGAAGAAAGAGCAGAAACCACAGGTTGCTGTTCTGTCCTATGTGTCATGTTTCTCAAAGTGGGAGCTGCTGGTGGCACCCTAGGCAAACTCCAGAGACGGTGATGCCCACGGGAAGCTGGAGTGACTGCTGGGGCAGAGGGAGTCATACTGCCACTCAGTAGCGGGACGAGCTTCCCAAAGCTTGAGCTGCATCAGTGGTGGCAGCCTGAATGGCACGGGGTTGCCATGGAGTCCATGGCCTCAGTAGACCTTGGCTGTCAGCCTGAGGCCACCTCCATCCAGCTGATGAGCTAACTGTAATGTGAAGTGCAGAACCTACTGTCCTGGGCTCCCTAATGTGAAAGGAACGAGGAGGGACCAGGCCAGATGCCCCTCACACCTGCCCCAAGCCTGCCTGTTCATGGTCTTCTCACACTCATGGGGGGGGAACTTGTGAGACATGGGGATGAGCAGCTCATGTCATCTTATCATAGGAGGAGCCATGCGGGCATCTGGGAAAAGGAAACTGTCTGTTCTTGGCCTCGTGCCTTTTTTAATAAGCTGAAAATTTTAAGTGTGGTAATTTCAAAGCCTTGGACAGATTCCATCACAGACCAATCACAAAATCAAATACGGTGGACTCTGAAGCTGCATCTCCAATAAACTGTTCCAAAGGAGCCAAGCAAGTGATTGCTTAGTCCACTTGATCTTGAAATCTACAGAAAGAAAAACCTCCTTCCTGGAGACCTTGGTGGCCTTTTTCTCCCCTCTGCTGACAAGTCACCCTGCCACTTTGTTGAGAAAGTTCAAGAAGGCATTTTACTTCAGGGGAACCAGGAGGAGCCCAGCTGCTGATGCCTGAAATGCTTGTGGAGGTGCAAAGCCTTCTACCACCGCCCAGAAGAGGCCAAGTTAACATACACACTCCACAACACCCACACACCCATGCACACACTCACACGCACACAAACCCACAGGCACACACATGCACACTCACATGCACACACAGGCACACATGCACACTCAGACACACACCCTCACAAGCACACACAGGCACACATAGGTACACGCTCACAGGCACACACCCTCACATGCACACACAGGCACACGTGTACATGTGAACACAGGTACACACTTGTACACATACATGGCACACATGCATTCTGTGGCTGAGCCCTCAGCCTTCCTAGGAATAAGGTGCAGAGTATGAAGGACATACTGAAGTCAGCAGAGGTCCTCTTGGGCAGACGGCACAGAAAGGGGGTCCAGAGACACGACCCACAAACCCAGACGCCTTCAAAGACTTGTAGAAATGCTTGCCCTGCTAATGAAAGACACAGCCATAGCATTCAGCATTTGCAAAGCCTCTGGCACAGATGGACCAAGCTGTGTTTTCTTTCCAGGGGACATTTTATTATAGCAGGATTGAAGAAACTGCTCCAACACACAGTGTCTGATGACATCACTCTGTCCTCCTCTCCTGCCTTCTTGCTCTCTGAGATAAGGCCAGCCGCCCACACAGAGCCCAGAGCATCAGGTGACTTCCCAGCTCTGCTGCTCCTCAGAGATGTGACAAGTGCGAGGACAGCAGCCACAGCCGTCATGCCCTCCTCCAGCCCCCTGCAGCCCAGGCGAGAAGCAGGAGCTGGCCCAGGACTTGTGGCTGTCCTCCAAGGCTGACAGACGGGTCAGACATCCAAGAAACGTTTCAGGCTGCAATGTGCCCAGCCAGCTTCTCCCAGGGCTCAGCAACTGACTCGGGTCTGAAAACAGGAGAGGCGAGGCTGAGCGAGCCAGGGAGAAGGAGCAGGAGCCCTGAGCCCGGCGGGGCCGCCCCACTCTCGCCCCAGCCGTGTCGGGGATTTGCTCCATGACGTGGCCCTTCACCACCTGTTTTCCTCTTCTGTGTGGGGCTTTTTCCTCAGGGCTCTCATGGGGCCCTAAATAGTGTCTTCATTGCAGGGTTTTTATGATGCTGAAGTAAAATAATTCACATAAAAATGTGTTCCATGGTAGCCTGCGTGTAGGAGGCACTGCACACATGCTGGCTACTGTTACGATTTCATGTTTATATTTTAATAATATTCAGAACGGCTTTATATCCTGCCCCTCTGTTCCAGCCTTTTCTAGTTCTAGAAATGGGGGAATAGTATTTAGGGGTGCACAGCTTTTTGTTTTTCCTCTATGGCAAATTGGAAAATAAGAGTTACGGTGGGCCACACACTGAAAACACAAGTAATAATTGGTGATGAGCAGGACAGAAGGTCTGTGCACACTTTTGAAGATATTTAATACCACAGATAAGCAAAATAGTCCTCAAAGATTCAGCATGCAGCCCAAGGGCCCAGGTTAGACACCCCTGGATAGATGAAAGAATTTCAGAGATAGGGCACCGGCCCCAGATGCTGGAGGTGGTGGGTTCAAACCCAGCCCCGGCCAAAAACCACGAAAAAAAAAAAAAAAAGAATTTCAGAGATAACCACAGTTCAGTTTTAACACGGCCCAGCAAAAAAACGGCAGTGTGAGCTGGAAAACAGTGGGCTTAGGTCTGGGTGAGAAGTGGGTGAGCGGCTACAGGAGACAGATGGTCAGCCCCGGACCAAGAGCACTGGAGCCAGTTGGCCTGAGGAGGCGAGTCTGGGCAAACAGCTTCTTGTCTGTAGAGAGAAGGCCTGGGAAGAACCTGCTCCCTTGAGCTCTTGGAGAACCAAAGAGCTTGTGTGGGGCTGGAGTGCTGGGGTCAGTGCCCAACCCAGGAGGCTCCAATTCCACGGGAGAGACCTCAACAGGGACGGCAGTGCGCCAGGGCCCAGGCTGCAGGGTGGACACTTCTGGTCAGCGACTCAGAACAACTTTGAATTTTTCTTTCGAAATGGATTTTTCCTGTGATGAAGGTGGCCGGATAAAATTGAGGACGCTGAGTAATCTCAGAGAAACAGCAAGTTCCTTTTAGGATGAGTACGCCCCATGCAACATTGAGGACTTACCCATACTAAGAAAAATGTTATTGTGTATCTGAAATCTGAGTTTAACTGGACAGCCTGTATTTTTTATTTTTCTGTGTACAGCCTTACCTGTGATGGAATCAGCTCATGTGGTCAGCATAGAAACGCATCACAGGAAGTCAGCCTGCTGGACACTGGCAGTCAGCAGCACGGACTCTCAACAGAAGTGGCAACCGAGGTGTGCCCTGATCCTCCAGACCGCTGGCTGAGTGACGCAGACTTGCCGTGCTCCTTCCTAACAGGAATTGTGTGTGAGGCGTGTGCCCGTGGCACAGTGGCTGAGGCGCGTGTCCGTGGCGCGGTGGCTGAGGCGTGTGCCCGTGGCACGGTGGCTGAGGCGTGTGCCCGTGGCACGGTGGCTGAGGCGCGTGCCCGTGGCGCCGTGGCTGAGGTGCGTGTCCGTGGCGCGGTGGCTGAGGCGCGTGCCCGTGGCGCGGTGGCTGAGGCGTGTGCTCGTGGCGCGGTGGCTGAGGCGTGTGCCTGTGGCGCGGTGGCTGAGGCGTGTGCCCGTGGCGCGGTGGCTGAGGCGTGTGCCCACTTTCAGAGACAGACCCCAAGTAATGCCTTTATCACCAGGAACAAGCACAAACTGTGATTCTCCTGCAATAGGCAACAGGTTCAATTCACTGCAGGACGTTCCATGAGGACCGTGGGGCATCACTGAAATCCTACCTAGTGGCAGAGAAAGCTGCTCCTGATAATAATATATTGATAAGGGGGGAAATAGGTTAAAAAACAGAATTTGTGGGACCTGAGTCAGTGGTGGATTAGAAGGAAGTCTGGAAAGATGAAACTGGAGGTGAGCAGGGATTCCCAGGCAGGTACGGCTGGGAGCGTCCTTTGTTTTCTTCTTTTTTAATCTGAGTTTTTTTTTTTTTAAGTCAGAAAGGCTAAAAAGTCCTTTAAGGTTAGTGTGACAAGGGAGAGCGTCTGTTGTCAAATAAAGTGAGCCCTGGCACTCCCACTGCAGGTGGAAGCCCACACACGGCTCACCTCCCTCACCCTCGCCCCACACCTGCTGCCTCCTGCGGCCACCCTGCTCCTGTGTCCCCAGCCGTGCTTCTCAGAGGACCTGGCAAGGTGCTTCACAAAAGGTGAAACTATGGAAAAATGTAAGTTCTCCAATCATCTTGCAGGAAAAAATGTGTGAACCCAAATGTGCCAGCATAAAGCCAGCTGCGTTCCTGTGCACCGTGTGGTCACAGGTGGCCTCTCCCGTGCCAACACATAGGAAGCTTCTGGAAGGCAGAGGTGAGGCCTGGTGTTTCCTGTTCGCCCCACGCTCACTTGTGCACTAGGTAACTGGCTGCTGAGTGGTTCCTCCATGCTGACACCCCATGATGTCCTGGAGATCAGGGAGCAAGACCAAAGGGGACCTGTTCCACTGTGGTTGTCACCAGCTGGAGAGACAGCGAGGCAAGTCACAAATGTCTCAGGGCCGGCAGAATGGGCAGGCAGAGTGCCCGGCACACTGAGCACTCGGGGTAGCCTCACCTTCACACTGCGTTTCCTCACATGCTGAGCATTTACTGAAGCCACAGACGCCTCCAGGTTCCAGGGAAGCAGAAGCTCTTCAACATGAATGGCCGGATGATAGCTGAGCTGAAAAGGAACATTTGGGCAAAGGTGGTGACTCCTGAGCTAAGGCTTGAATGACATAAAGAGGTCTATCCAGAAAAAAAAAAAAGGAGGGAAAGAAAGGGCTCTGACAGCAATCAGAGCACATGCAAAGGCCCTGGGGCAGGACTTGGGTTTGGCTCACTGTGACTAAGGGAGGACCAGAAGGAGCAGAGCACGGCCAGAGGCAGAACCCAGGCCCTGTGGAGCTGTGCAGAGCAGGGTGAAGAGCGCCACCTTTATCCAGAGCACAGGAAATGACATCAGAGGGGCTGGCCACGCTCCTGCTAGTGACACGACTCCATAGCACTTTCCTGAGGTCACTCTATGTATCATTGAAAAAGATCACAGGGGAAGAGGAGCAAGAATAAAACCAGAAAGAACAATCAGGAAGCCCTGGAATGACCCAGTGAGGAAAAAATGAGAATTTGGACTAACATGGTGGCAGTAGAGGGGAGCTGTGTGAGCAGGTGCCCTTGGAGATGGGTAATGAGAGTGGTGTCTGATGGGGATGCAGAGGCGGGCAAGCCCCCAGCCACTTCATACACATGCAGCCCTGGAGCCTCCCAACTCTGGGGGGCAGGTGCTATTTTTAACCTCCATGTTACTCAAGAAAATTGAGGTTTTGCTATGAGAAGTAAGAAAAAAGTTTGATGGAGAATGGGGGGGATGTTGATCAAAGGGGCCAGGGTTTCAGCTGAACAGGAGAAGTAAGTTCTGGAGATGGAGCGCAAGGCGGTGGCCATAGTTAATAACAGTGTATCACAGACTTGAAAATTGCCAGGATAGATTTGAAATGTTCTCATCACGGGAAGTGAAGAGAATGTGAGCTGATGGATGTGCTCATTAGCTTAATTGAGTCATTCCACAGCGCACACATACATCACCACGTCACGTGGTACACTGAAAGTCCATCCAAGGGTGGCCGACCTTTCTTCTCTGTGCACGTTGGAAGAGGAGCCGTCCTGGGCCACACAGTCAACACACAACCACTGACAACAGCCGCAGGAACGCCTCCCTGCAGCCTCTCAACACATCACCACCACAGCAAGCAACAGGCCTCCAGCACCCTGCGTGGGCCTCACACGGCTGTACTCTTTCCCTGGCAATGTTAAAAGTAAATAAATAAATCATAAAATAAAAGAATAGAAACAAAGAAATACACAAATTTAAAAATGAGAAAATAGTTTGGAGTTGCAAGCTGGCCACTGTGCCAGCTGAGGTCCCCCGACTGTGCTGACGTGACATGACAGCTCCTCCCTTGTGCACTGTCTGTCTGTCATGGGTTGGTGTGGGAGAAGTCAGGCATTAGGCTGTCCACACAGCCATCACCCCCAATGTCCCTGTGCCCAGCTCAGAGGTGGAACGGACTCTGGATCAGCCTAAACTGGGAAGTAAACGCTTTGGCCCAAAAGTGACACCGGAGGTGTCCACTTACAGCTCGTTGTCTGGAAACACTTTCATGAGAAAGGGGATGTGGAAGGTGTGATCCTGCCCTGAGCCTACGAGGGACAGAACAGGAATAACAAGCGTGGGGCTCACAGGGCCGGCTCTCTGCGGTGGCATCAGCCCTTCTGGATGTGGACATGAAAGTGGCATTTCAGAGAAGAGGCAGCCACTGTGCCCAGGGAGGGCGGGAGTGGAGGCTGCGCAGGGACCTGCCTGGGGAACCCACCGGCAGTGTCAGGATGGGCACCACGCCCCGGGCGCGTCCACTCCCGCTTCCACCCCAGCAGTTCTTCCAAGGCTGAGAAGAGCACACGTCCACTCTGTGGCCAGGGGGCCGGCCACCTGGACAGGCCCAGGGCTGACAGGAAGCCAGGACCAGGCAATTCCCTATGAGAGATGCCCCCAAGGAATGCGTTGAATGCTGAGACGCCAGAAAGAACAAGCGACCTCAGCGCCCTGAGCACCTTGTCCATCTTGCAGATGTGGCTACGGTCCGAGCCGCTTGTATCTGTCCATGTGTTTGACCAACAAGCATTTATTATGCACTGGAGGCTGAGTGCCCCCAGAAGGCTCTACACACCCGCAGACCTTCCCCGGTGTCTGCATCCTTCAGGGCAGGCTCGTGGCCACCTCATCGATGTCTGCATTGCTGAACGGCTCAGATGCCCCCAACAAAGTGCCACCTGCCCCACTTGTCCCCAGGAGCAGGACTCTGCCATGGATCAGGACTGCCCTGGGAAGAGCCCTGCCCACCTGACTGGTGAGGGGTGCTTATGTCGGAGTGAAGTGCCCTTCTGCTGGTCGGGGCTGCCCACAGTCCATCCCAGAGACACAGGACTTGTCTGCAGGGCTGCTGAAGGTCCCATAGGGCCATCTCAGCCAGAGGTTCCCAAACACCCACCCTCAGATCATAAGATTTCACTGCAGGGCTGAGAGCAGTAAATACAGATGGGGATTTTTCTATGAATCCAAATTTGCTCAATTTAAAAGACTGTCTTCATTCTAAAGTTTGCCTTTGGGGGACGAGAATATTTTATCATTTATAAAATGATAGTGCTAATAAATAGTGGATCTTTCCAATGTCCTAGACAGTAAATTAATACAAAGAGAGAGAAGCCAGCTTAGGGAGTCACCAAGTTTGTTCATTTGTTTTGAATGTCCCAGGATCTGGTACCCAAGCCCAGGACCACTAGCAGGCTCTAACCAGTGCTGCAGGGACGAGGACAGGGAAGCCTGCAGAGGCTGAGAGAGGCCCAGGCTCACCAGACTTGCCCAGGACAGTGTCACTCCTGCAATGGGGCAAGCCTCCCGATAATCCTCCCTGCATTTGAAACTCTCAAGGGTGCTCCCAGCCGGCCAGAGTGTTCCAGTCCCCAACAGGACAGAGCAGCCACCTGGCTCCAGGTGCAGGGCCCCTCCCCGAGCACGGCAGGCCTCCTCACAGTCTGACGTGACTTCTGAGTGGGAGGTTAGGTTATAGGTGGCTGCCCTTTTAACGTGAGCAAAAGTGGCTATACTAATTTTAAAAATCTAAGAAGTCAAATTTCCTTCAATTAATTAGGTAATTTGTTTCTTTAAGAGCCCCCACTATGAACAACCCATTAAATAAACATCTGATGCGTTTACTGTTTCCCTGCACCATCAAGCTGAAATGATAAATGAATGATAATTACACATAAATACACGACAATCCCACGGTCCTCTTACTCCCAGGGTTGAGCATAATTTGCAAACTCCATTGAGATTAGCTCAGTAATGCAAGACTCTCACCCGTGATAAAGCTGAGAAAAATAAACAAGAATTATTTGGGTAGGAAATATGCCTTTTGGACTACTAATAATCCCCAAATGCCTTGTTTATTTATTCATAAATATTTAACACACATTTAGCATGCACCAGGGTTGAGGTTCACAGCCCAGGGTTTTAATTTTCAATCCCCACCTGTCCTTGTTTATTGGGTTTGAAGAGGTGGGGTCTTCACAGAAGAAAGTAGCTTTGGAGATGTTGTTTGGGCACCCAGCGGTCTTTCTAATCTCCGATCACATGCGTGTTCATCAAGGCCTGCCTTAAGATGTGGAAAGAAATTCAAGAATATTACTGAGAAGGAAGATTGGAATAATTCTCTAAACCAAGCTGGAATGTTTCATGAAAAAAAAAAGAATCTTTATTCCACATTATTATTAAGTTGACAGGAAATATTTTCCTCCCAAAAATATTTAACTCTTTCAGAAGCAAAAGCTATATTCTAAATAATTTGATGTTTGCAATTATTTTAAATTAATTGACAGGTTAGAACCACTGTCTTCTCAGTCCCACCCTCTCATCAGCAGGTAACTCTGGTAAAAACCACCCAATAATTCCAGATTGTGAGGTCCAATTTGTAAGGCGGAGATGACAGCAAATGCCATACAAGATGTCACAAGAGTAAAGCAGGGACAGGAAGCACAGAAGGCCCCCAGCACGGTCACCCAGAGTGAGGTCAGCCCGGCTGTGCTGCCCCTGGGCACCAGCTCCTGCCGTGATGTCACAGCCACAGCAGTCACCACAAACACCAAGGCTCCCAGCACAGGGAGCAGACATGTCTGTAGGTGCATCTGATGCAAATGGCTTCTTCTCTGCTCACTTGATTAAGATGTAAAAAAATTAATTCTCTTTGGAACAACATTCGCAGTTTTCATTTAGAAAAGCACAAAGCCAATGCCTTTCACAGGCCTGTGGGACTCAGGACGCAGCAGCCCTATCATCCCTCCACCTCCAAGTTTACTTCTACGAGGCTTTTGACTCCTCTTCTCACCTAATTAGGAGATGCCCTTCCCGGGTGGAAATGGCAGACGAAGCTGCTTTCTTGCCCTTGTAGCCCAGTGGGGAGTGGGACGCTCACCGTGCCACTAAATTGCTTCGGGTTGTGGTTTTCTAATACATTAAGTAGGGATATTTGTGGAACTGTTGAAAGGATTAATGAGATAATATTTGTAAAATGATTGGAGATAATCTGATGAAAAGCACACATAAATACAGAGTGTTACTATTAAGTCTCTGAGGAATAATAAAATGTGTAATGACATGTCTGTGGTAATCTATACTTAATTATATAATTTTCGAATACCCAGAAGGTGTGCACAAACACAGATGAGTAAACTGCCTCATGCGGCAGGCCTTTCATGAGGTCATTGATCATTAAAGTTTAATCATGTCCCATTAAAAAGTAACGATTTCTGTTTTTGCTCTTTCCCTATGCCTGCTGATATGTGCACGTGTAAGGTATGAAGTCATATCGATTTTTAGAGAGAGGTTTCGGGTCAAGTTCAGCCCGCCCTCCCCACCCTTCCCCGGCACACACCTGTTAGGGCATCAGAAATGCCAGGGGCATGTCCCACCTTTCCAGGCTGTGACTAACGTGTAAGATGACAATGCTACGAGGCGGTGTGCAATTAACTACCGAGCGGCAGAGTCAAACCTTCCAGAGTGGGGATCCTAAAAGCAGAGGCAGCTTCCTGAGGTTGGAGATGTGATTCCTGCCTTCTCTAGCACCTCGGGCCACCCTGGCTGGCAGCGAGCATCCAGCATGTGGATGCTCAGACAGGTGAGCCAGTGAGTGGAGGAGGGAGGCACAGAAGGACCCAGGTGTTCACGGAGGACAGAGGCCGCGAGGGCGCCCTTGCTGGGCCGGGTGCCTGGGTGCCCAACGTCTGTTAGGTAGCTGGAGAACTCACCTGGGGTCCACCCCTGTGTGTGACCCTAGTGCCCCAGGGACCTTAGGTGAACCATGCAATGCACAAGGACTCAGTTTCCTCAGGTCTGAAAAGGAAGCAAAGATGCCACCCTCCTCCCCAGGACTGCCACAGCCCGTGGCTATCACAGGGATCAGGATGCTGCAGGGGCACACACGGGGCAGAATGTAGCTGAGCAGCTCCGGACAACGCACCAACTCTCCATCCATGAGATGACGCTGTTCAGCGGAGTTACTGATGCCCCGGGTCCCACTCCCTGATCCAACTGCCGCAAATCACCTACCACCCCCGTCTCCAGTGCTGAGGGCCTGGCCCAGCAGGGGGCAGGCAGGGCTGGAGTCAGCTACTGATGCCCCAGTAGAAGGTTCCTAGCGATGAAAGCACAGGAGCCAGGGTGGAATCCAAGGGACAAGGTCCCGCCCTGTCACGAAACCGAAACTGATGCAGCTCCGACTGCAGAGCTTAAAGGGGCCACTGCATGGGGTCTCTCCACCAGCCCCGAGGGTCCCCGTAAACCTGAGCCACTCTAAAATCACCGGGGGCTGTTCGTGAGCCCCTCCCAAAGTGGTTGAGGAGCCATCTGCTCTGCTCACACCCAGCTGCACACGACGTCCAGGCTGGTCTGGGCTCCTGGCGGCCTCAGGTCCCATAAGCACTTGCTCCTTTTGATACATTGTCTGCTGACATCTATGCTCCAAAGGTGCTGTGGCGGGGAGGAGGTCTGGCCCCCCACCGCTCAGCTTCCCCTCCTCTCTGAGCTGTGTGTGGTGCTTTCTCCAGGCTGTGCTGCTGAGGACCCTCTGTGTGTTGGGCCAGGGCAGCCAGGCAGCCCACACGTCTCATGTTCTCCATCTCCAAGTCTACCGGTTTCTCAACTGTCCACATGATCACAGTGGTCAATTTAGGTTCCTGGCTCACGTAAGAATGGAGATCTTCTAGAATTTCCAAGAGTGATGGGCCATCTGCAACAGGATGACCCAAGATACCACTAGGGAATGAGGATGTCCTGCTTAAAAGACACCACTGGACGCTGTGGCCGTCCAGGCCTCTCTGCACCAGCCAAGGCAGGGCCAGAGTAGGCCACCTGTGTGCACGGGGTCCTCACGGCAGCTCTCCCTACACCCCGGCCAAGCACGGTGTCTCCTGCCCCGCCGGGGCATTCATCCTCTCTCTGGGGCATTCATCCTCTCTCTGGGGCATAGTGGGTCCTTCACAGATGAAGGGCAATGTGAAGAGAAAGTGAAACCGGGCTGCTCACACCCCACCAGGAGATTTGCTCTCAAGGATCTCAGATCCTCAGACAAAAATAAGCAGCATGAGATCAAAGTTAGGGGCCGTCTTCCTCCCCACCTCAGCCTGGATTTATGGGTTTTTGTTACACTCAGCTCCATTTTATTGCATTACAGCTCATGCTGGAAAGGCCCCACCAGAGAACGGCACAAACCCCCCAGGCCCACGGGCTGAAGAGGAGGCGGGTGTGGCCCGTGCGGCGCATCTTGGGGGGCAGGGGCTCTTTCCCACGGCCTTTCCCCTGACCTCAAACAACGGGCACCCTCAGCTCCTTTCTGGAGCTGAGCTGGAAGTGGCTACTGCTCCCTGAGCCAATCCCAGCCCCAGGGCCTTCTCTACCCCAGCCTGCCATGCCCACCCCTGCTTGTCCTTCCCCAGGACCCCTTCCCACTGGCACCAGTGTGACCTTGGCCGGGGGTGGGAGGCACAGGCAGGACCCGGGAGGTGGGACAGAGGGAACCCCCAGTGCTTCTGCCTCAGGGCCAAGCCCCTCAGCAACACAGCCCACCGTTGCCCAGCTCTCCCACATCTCAGCCCTGCTGCCCCTGTGTCCATGAGCTTTGCAAATGCCATGGGCACCTCCAGCCCCTCACTGACCTCTGAGGGAGACTGTCTCCTGCAACCCCGCCAAACTCAGCCACTGGTCACCACGCACTTTGTCAGAGCCTCCCTGGAGCACCCACAGTGACAGGGCTGTTTCTCCTCTAAGTCTCGTCTGTCGCAGACTCGGGCAGAGCCACCTCACCTGCCCTCTGGTTCATCACCTCTCCTGTCCTTAGAGCACGGCCAGTTCCTCTGCAAGCATGTTTATGCTCTCAGTATACACAGGGGATGGGGGGCAGGGAGGGGGTTCACAGACACACACAGAGACACAGAGACACACCACCACACACACACACAGAGACACAGAGACACACCACACAGACACAGAGACACACCATACAGACACACACCACACAGACACACACAGAGACACAGAGACACACACACAGAGATACAATACACAATATATACACAGAGACACACCACACAGAGATGAGACACACCACACAATATGTACACACAGACACACACACAGACACAGAGACACACTTCACACCACACAGAGATACACCACATACAACATACCACACACACACAGACACCACACACAACACGCAGAGACAAATCATGCAACATACGCACAACACACACAGAGACACACATCATACACACAACGTACACACACAGACTCCACACAGACACACACAGAGACACACACATCATACACACAGTGTACACACACAGACACACACATGCTCATCACAGTCGTCTGGCTCAGTGGCGCTGTGGAATATGTCCATGAATTCTTCGACGCTCCTCCATGTGGGGGGCTAACGCACCTCCCTTTTGCATGTGCCTGTGGTGGAGGTGACGGTGAGACTCATCCCAAGTCACAAGGCCCCGTGCAGGAGGCCCTGGGCAGCCTGGTGCGAGGTACCCACAGGGAGAAGCCGAGGCCACCAAACAATCCGGGGACCGGGTCTCCCGGCCTCAGCCCAGCCTTGGGCCCCCACGGCCCTGGTCACAGGTCCCAACTGCAGTCTGCTGGGACCCTGGACTGAAGTGGCCGCTGAGCCCCGTCTGCACTCCTGAGTCCCGGGACTTGCATGAGGTGTGAAATGTCTGTGGCTTTTATCCGCTAGGTGAGTTAGTTTGAGGTGCAGGAACAGGTGACCCGAGGCTCCGACACGGCAGAGCAGTCGAGCCCCAGGTCCTCTGAGAGCAGGAACTGTGAAGAGGTCAATGGCCTCTGGAGACTCTCGTAGTGGAAACTCTACCCCTCCCACCTCTGCCATGGTCGCATATAAGGCGTGTTTTCCTTCCCAAGTGCCAGCAGGAGGCTGGACAAGGTGGCATGGCCCAAAGTGAGGACACCAGGCCCGAGAGAAGAGGCAGAAGGAAGAACCAGCCCTTCGCTCCGGGTGGTGGAGTGTGAGTCACTGCACCCTCAAGCCTCCAGGCTCTGCCACCGCCACACAGCGGGGTGGGTCAGCACCTCCCCACAGCCACCATCCTCACACACGGTAAGTGCCCGTGAGCCATCTCTGGTCACCCTGTGTCAGAGTGGGGACACTTCTGTAAACAGCAAGGGAATCAGTACCTTCAGCTTTGCGGCCACACAGCCTGCACCACAGTCAGCACTGGGACTGTACACAGGACGCTTAAGTGACGGGCAGTGCTTGTAAAGAAGGAAGGAGGGGCCACGGTGCCGGGAGGGGTCAGCTGCCCTGCCTGAGCTGAGCCTTTGTGGATCTGCCTGAAGCACCCGTGAACCTGAGGAAAGTGAGCAGGAGCAGGCCCGAGCGTCCTGCTGAGCTCCTGGGCAGGCTGCCCAAAGCCCTTACGTACAGACTGCCCCTCTCCTGCCAGCAGTGCCACGGCCACACTCAGGGTCCCCACCGTCCTTCTCAGCCCCGGCTGCTGGAGCCTGTGGCAGGTAGCATCCTCCTGCTAATGGCGGCAGGACGACCCAGGGGCTAGCAGCCTTGAGGTCTGCCCATCTGCCCCTGTCAGCATCATCCCCAGAGGACACATGGTGAAGTGGGAGGGTGTGGCCAGATCACCCTCCTTCCACACGAGTGCCGCCACTTCGTGCTTCCCTGGACAGATGTGCGCTGGGCCTTTGACTCACTGAGTCTGATCTGGGCACCAGGCAGTGAGCAATGTGCCCTCCGAGGGGTGCCCCACCCCGGAGAGAAACTGGCCGTGACCATGAGCAGAGGGCAATGGCTGCAGCTGAGGACAGGCAAGGATCGTGAGCACATGAACAGCTGGCCATGCAGGGACCAGGGGAGAGTGTCCGGCAGGTGACACAGCTGGCCACAGGCAGGAGAGGTAGCTGTTAGAGCAGCATGGCCATGCGAGGACCTGTGGGGTCAGGTTGGGCCCCTGGATGGGCAGCACCCACAGAAGCTCACTCCACACAGTCCTGGGCTGGACATCCAGCTCCAGATGTCATCAGGGTTGGTTTCTCTGAGGCCCCTCATTCACAGAACTTCATTTTCAACAATCAGATCTGCTGTGCTAATGAATATTCTAACGATGCTGATTATAATTAGCCAGTAACAGTGGTCATCAATTAACTGACCAATGACAATGCTCACCAGTTAACACACCAGTGACAGGGCTCACCAGTTAACTGACCAGTGACAGGGCTCACCAGTTAACTGACCAGTGACAGCGTTCACCAGTTAACTGACCAGTGACAGCGCTCACCAGTTAACTGACCAGTGACAGCGCTCACCAGTTAACACACCAGTGACAGGGCTCACCAGTTAACACACCAGTGACAGCGCTCACCAGTTAACACACCAGTGACAGCGCTCGCCAGTTAACTGACCAGTGACAGCGCTCACCAGTTAACTGACCAGTGACAGGGCTCACCAGTTACAGACAGTGACAGCGCTCACCAGTTAACTGACCAGTGACAGGGCTCACCAGTTAACAGACAGTGACAGCACTCTGAAAGTGGGGTCTTTGATTCTGTTCAGAAACACCCACCCATTGAGGACAGAACATTGGATTCAGGGCGCTCCTGAGGCTCTGATGGTAACAGCAGATTTAGAGGAAGCCTGGGGTGGAATCCCACTGCCCCTTCCATGGAGAAGAGGACAGATGTCCTGCCTGTGTGCCCAGCTCCAGGGTCTGGTTAGATCTGAAACCCAAGGCGGATGTACCTCCCTGTGTAACTGGCCAAAGCATGGGAGGGATTGGGAGGGATCTATGTTTTGGCCCCAGCAGAGTCAGCAAAGAGACCCTGCCACAGTGTCACCGAGTGTGTTGTCGGGCGAGCTGCTGCTCTGTGGTGGCCGGCAGACTCAGGCACGTGAGGTGCAGGAAGGAGTTGGGGGGGGGTCCTGTCTTCTTGTGGATAGGCTGGAGATTTGGGGACCCAGCTATTTCCATCCTTGGACTCTTCCCTCCGCTGCAGACTCATCCTTGCCAGTGTCCAGCCAGAGAAAGGGGAATGGTGCAGAGAGTCATGTCCGCTCCCTGGGAGCTCAGCCCAGTGTGACACCTGCCCTCTCTGCCCACCTTCCTTGGCTGGCGTGTCACCACAGGGCCTTGTCTGATGGCAAGGGAGGGTGGGACACGTGGCCCAGCCATGTGCCAAGGAAAGAAGGAGACAGATGTCAGTGACCAGCTTGCCCCCACCTGTCCCAACCTCAGGGACGCCCACACACAGTGCCTTTCTTGCTGGACTTGGAGCCATGGCTCCCGTCTCATCCCCAGTGGCGCTGCCGTCATGCTGGGTGAGGAGTGGTAAGCGTCTGGCGGCTGTCAGATACATGTGGAGAGGGAGAGCCCCTGATCGCTGTGGGAAGCAAAGGACTGCAGCCTTCAGCCCACTTCTTGCACATTCTGCCTTCCCTACTCAGGTCACCCCCTGAGTCTCCCCCAAGTTCAAAAGCCTTTTGCAGCTACCTTGGGCCCCAGGAAACAAGCTGCCCCCTCCTGCCTTGTCTCCAGGACTCCCCCGCTCTGAGATGACAGTTATAAAAGCAATTCCTTCTAGAAAATAACAGCTTGCAGGGAATGTCCAGAAATAAAGCTTCACCTTAAAAGAATGCCAAGAAGCTCCAGTTGATGAGACAGGAAAGAAAACATTTGGGGCCAAAGAGGGCACTGAAGCCCCACCCTCGGGTACCGCTCAGCACCCTCTGTGGCCGACGCTGCATCTCCACCTCTTCCTTCCCTCTGCACATCACACGAGGACAGCGAACCCTCGCTGAGCACGTGCCGAGTCCCAGGAATAATGTGGGGCCTTTCACACCCGTAAGCTCATGTTCTTTACAACCAGCCTGTGAGCAAGGTGCTATCAGAGTTCCCACCTGCGGGGCACACGTGGGTTTAGTGACCCCCAATGTGACCAGAAGTGGTTAGCATCGACCTCACGGCCAGCACCGTGCCCCCATTCTTCCTGAGGAGACCTCAGCCAACATGCACACAGCACGGCTTTCCTGCCCTCAGGACACAAGACACTGGACCACACTTCAGCTCCACACATAGGGACACATTAAATGATGAAATCGCCAACAAAAAGCATAAAAATGTGGGAAAAGGAACACTGAACAGACTACCTGTCTGCTGTGGGAGCAGAAGGAGGTAGAGTGGAGCTTTGCTCCCCTGCGCCCACGACTCAGTGGCCGGGTGGGGTGGGTTCCTCACCGCTCTGCTCCAGTCTGCAAGTGACCAGGAAAGGGCAGTGGGCACTAGGCAGTCAGACATGGGCCCGGAGAGCAGGTGAGTCACAGGTGAGTCGCAGCTGTGGAGCCTGTGAGTAGCGGGACCAGCTGTGCTTGGAGTGTTCCAGGCAGGAGGGGGTGCAGGGGACCTGAGACGGGCCCCAGGGTGGGAGGCATTCTGTGGGATGAGGTGCCAGGGGCAGAGGAGCACACACAGCCCCTGCCTGGGGAGCATGGATGCGCACGGATGCCAAACTCCCCATGCAACCTTGCCCCCGCCGCTCCTTCTTGGACCCACCTGCATGATCCTGCCCTGCCATCCCCTCCTCTGCACTCCTCCGTCCATTGGCCAGCTCGGCACTCAGCCCCTCCCTGTGCTGGCTGGAGGTTCCATGAGACTGGCCCTACCCTCCTACCAGGCCAGTCCCAAACACCTTGTATTTCCAGGTGGGGGACACTGGAGAAATCTACCCTCTGACCTGTCTCCGGACCCAGCCTTCCCACCTCTCCTGACCACGGTGGGGGATGCCACAGTGGGCCACCAGGTGCTTTAGTGCAGACTGCTGTCCCCACGTATTTCCCCAACATCCCCGTCCTGCTACAGCAAAATGCCTAGATCAGGTAGTTCACTAATCACTGAACTTTACTTCTCGCAGTTAGGGGGGCTGCAAACCCAAGGTCAAGATCCTGGCCGATCTGGTATCTGGTGGGGACATTCAAAGAAGCCACCTTCCCGCTGTCTCTCCCTGGGTCAAAGGCCTCTCCAGGTCCCTTGTAAGAGCCTGATCCCACTCAGGAGGACTTCTCCCTATGACCTCATGTAGCCCTAACCCGCTCCCAGAGGCCCCCAACACCAACCTGCTGAGTGCTTATGCATTTGGGGGGCACAAATGTTTGTTCGTCACACTGATGTTTTTAAGAAAGAACAAGGATCTGTTTCCCTCTAGCTTCTGTGCCAGTGAGCCCTGTGTGGACACCAGACAGGGGACTTGGGACCTGCTGCCTTATTCCCACAAGCTCCCTCACTCCCAGCCACACAGAACACTCAGCACTGTCCACCCCGAGAGCTGTCCACCAAGTTCCTGTCATGTTCCTCTGTGCATCCCTCTTGTCCTTCTTAAAGATGGAGGCCCAGAGCAGAATGACAAGAAAATCAGCACAGTCAGCACGAGACCGTGCTAGGCCCTCTGCACCCTGTTCCCACCACATGAGCAGGGACTGAAGCGGAGGTCTGGGCTCAGGACCTCACACCTGTTCCCACAGTGGATGAAGCACAGAGCCAGCACTGCTGGAGGGATGAGGAGCACCCGGGCGGGCAGAGGGGACAGAGCAGAGGGCACAGGTCAGGGAAGGGCAGGCTGGCAAGGTCTGGGCAGCAGGAATACACAAGCCCTGCCAAGGCAGGCGAGATACAGAACCCCGCGCTGTGCGCCTCCCCTGAGCTCTGCACCTCCACAAATCTACCAGAAGTCAGTGGTTCAGCATAGACCCCGCACTGAGCCTCCACACTGCTACCAGCAGTCAGTGGTTCAGTGTACACCCCGCACTAAGCCTCCACCCTGCTGCTGGCAGTCAGTGGTTCAGTGTAGACCCCCACGCAGCTGCTGGCAGTCAGCACTTCAGTTCTGCCTGGTGATGTGAATGACATTATAGCAGTGGCATCAGCTCCTGGATGGACAGAGTCAAAAAGACCCACCAGGGTGTCAACCCCGGTGCTGAGGGACAGGACCCAGGGTCTCCTACCCAAGAGGCCACACGCCTGCTTGTGCCTGATCCCCAGTTTCCCAGGTGACCTCCTGTGAGACGCTTGGGTGCTGGAGGCAGCTGGACCAGGCAGCTGCTGCTGCTCCTACAGGCCCTGCCTCACCGGCCGAGTGGCAGGAGCCGCTTAGTAACACAGCTCCTCTGCTGTCCTAGTGCCTCCCACTTGCAAGTGAGCTCACACCGTTGTCACCACCTGCACTGGACGGATCCACCAAGCAGGCCCTGCTCTGGCCAGCGGCAGGCGGTAAGGGGGGCTGCCGTGGTTTAGACATGGTTCGTTTGTCCCCACCATACCCCACGCTGGATCTGCCCCTGGTGGTGGTGCTGGGGGTGGTGGGATGGGTCCCTCAAGAGAGGGCAGTGCAGTGCTCCTGGGTGGGCAAGTTCTTGCTGTCCCCAGACCAGACTCGTTCCCATGGAACAGACCAGCTCCCTGGAGAGTGGTTGTCACAACATTGGGACACCCCTCGGCTTCACATCTTCATGAGTGTTCACTGCAGCCTCCTCTGCCACCCTGTGGGGCAGCACAGGAGCCCTGGCACTTGTCAGCCTGCGGAGCCATAAGAAAAATAGACATGTTTTTCTTTATGAATCATCACTCTCAGGTATTCTTCAATAGCCACACAGAGTGGACCAAAGCCGGACACAGCATAACACAGCCCAGTCCCACACATAGCGCAACTGACCGGCCGGCTACACAGCCCACCCTTATGGCTAAGAGCACGTACTTTACAACACTCGGGATGTGTCTCTACTTGGGGTCCTTGAACCTTGCCCCCACCTCATTGGACAACTAAGGAAGCTGAGGACCTGGGAGGGTCGGCCAGATTCCAGAGGTCACACTGCAAGTCTTGCCTGCTGGGCCTCCCGTCCCCATCCCAGACCCATGTCCTCTTCCCTCATCCCCCACCACTGTGCATGGCCGGAGCCCAGATGGTCAGCCACAGTGGGGCAAACGGACACTGCTGAAAGTGGGCAAGGACAAGCACAGTCAGAAGAGCCTGACTTCACTGACCCCTGCTGCCTGCAGTCCAGGCTGCACTGCCCCAGGGCCTCTTGCTTCTGCACTGGGCTCCTCAGATCCTTCTAGAATGAGGCAGGTAGATGAGGAGATAAAGGGCAACACCATGCCAGGTTCCACGGACATGGGAGAGAGAGAAGAAAAGAGGGTCAGGAGTGGCAGGAAGGAGCATAGAGAGGAGGAGAGTAGGACAGGAGGGGAAGGCCTGGGCTGTGAGAAGAGACGGACACAGCACCCGCCACCCCCATGGTGGCACATGGGCAGGCAGAACTCAGGGAGGGGTCACTGGTTAACCACAAGCCTGAAGGACATTTAGGGAAAAAAGGAGAAATCTGAATAGCAGAGGATCCCTGCCCCCCAAACACTTCAGCTCCAGGTAGAGAGAACCGGGTGGAGAGGGATGCCTTTGGTGAGTTCTCTGGATGGGAGCAAGGAGTTAATGTTTCAGAATTCAGGAGAAGCAAAGGAGAGGAGAGGCGAATGCTCTCAGAACACACCACACACTTCAAGGTCAGAGTCAGACACAGGCGTTGAGGCAGGCATTAATCTTGGTGCTGCCGCTCGATGCCTCGTGGTGCATTAGGGCTCGTCAGGGGCTATAATTGCACAACACAATACTGCAGGGCAGAGCAGGAATGGCCTCTGCGCCTGCCGCCGCCCCTCTTCAGCCCCGGGTATTCTCGCAGCTGAGCAGAGCCTGGGCATACAGGAGGCCGGCATGCCCGTCCTGCCTCTAGACTCGGGGCACGGGGCCCCCACCAGGACCACCCTTTGCCACCAGAGCACACACGCTCACACCGGGATTCACAGGGCCAGGCACAAACGCTGTTCCACAGGAACAGGAAAGGGGGTGGGACATCCCCATCCCCAGGGTCGGGTTGGGACATCCCCATCCCCAGGGTCAGGGTGGGACATCCCCATCCCCGGGGTCGCATCCCCACACAGCTCTGCAAGACCTCGGCCAGCAGATGAGGGAGCTCAACCACCAGGGTTAGTTGCTGCCAAAGAGCCTGGGCTGGCCGGGACCTGGCTGCCAGCCCCAACTCTGTCACTGCCTGTCTCTATCACATTGTCACTACGTGAGTTGGAGCCTCCGTCACCCCAGCTGTAGCTCAGAGATAAACACACACACTTCTGCTGTTATGAGGAAGACCCGCAGCCACCCAGACCACTGTCCTGCACTGACCTGGTGCTCAGTGGGCCCGAGCGCTTACCAGTGACAACGCCATTGGTATTGGCACTGTGGACCTCCAGGCAGCATGACGGCTTGTCCCCAGGTCTCACCACATCTCTGGCCGGCCACCGTTCTTGTGTCCCTCCCACAATACATCCTGCATTCTACCACCAAGGGTCCTCGCACCCTGGGCACACAAAACATCTCAGCATGGCACAAAGTCTCGTCCAATCCAAGCCCCTGGGGCCAATTCCTTTCCCTCATCCTACTAACAGCCTTCCTTTCTTGGATTAATGACCTCTTCCCCTCTGGACATGGACAATGACCCAGCCCGGTCTCCCCTGTGAAGCCCTCCCCAGTCCCACCGCTCCCTCCTTCTCTGTACCCCGGAAAGAACCCTGGAGCACAGCCATGAAGAGCCCAGGCCTCCATCCAGACGTGCCTTGCTCCCACCTCACTGTATCAGCAGCCAGCCCAACTTCCAGACCCCACAACCCCCTCCACCCAGCCACAGATGTCTCTAGAACATCCCCAGGACAATATCCGGACCCTCTGTGTGGCATTCAGGGCTAGCCCAGAAGGCCCTTCCCCTATCACACTGGGAGCTCTCTGTTTGGCTATTCCAGACAGTGCCATGCCCGCACACACTGTCCGCCTCCCACCTTCTGCTTAAGGGAAGAAAATAAGTCTCCATTTCCACCTGACACACCTGCTGGGTTTAGGTCAAATGCTCTTCTTTGCAAGACTTTCTGATTCTTCCAGCCCAGACTGTAGACACGTTTCATGTTCACTTCTCAGATGCACTGATGCCCAGCAGTGAGCTACCACACTAGTGTCACACCAGTCTCCTCATGGGAGGGCCCCCAGTCACACTACGAGTCCTGCTGTGCCCCATGTGCTGGACCAGGCTCCTGATAGACAACAAGGGATCAAACAGACAGTGTCCCTTCTCCCACGGAGCTCAGTTCCCATGGGGTGACTTGTGCAAACTGTGATGGACAGGCCCCCGAGAGATCTGTGTCCTGACCTCCAAACTGTGCTGGGTTGCATGGCAACCGGGACTAAGATAGATGACAGAATCAAAATGGTCTCAAGATGGGGCTAACCTGGTTTAGCTGGGTGGACCCATGTCCAAGGTCACAGGGGTAGTTTCAACATGTAAGTGAAAGAGGGGTTCAGAAAAGAGGGTTAGAGTCAGAAAGAACCCCCCAAGATGTCACACTGGTGGCTCTGAATTGGGGGAAATGCAAGGCATTCAGGTGGCCACCGGGAGCAGGAAGGGCCAGAGAGAGCCCACAGAGGGAGCAGCCCTTGCCAACAGCTTGATCCTAGACCATGGAGGACCTGTGAACTACGGATGGTGAGGCAGGAAGTGTGTTGTAAGCCACTGCATCCGTGGCAGCTTGTCACGGCAGCAGGAAGAAACTGGTGCATGACAGATAAAGCTCCACCATGTGGCTGCCTCCCGTGGCTGTCCTCTTGCTTCACTTGCTCACCTGCCAGGAGCAGACACTAACAGCAAACGGGCACAGTTGCTGTGAGGGCTGCACCATACTGCTGTGCCATCAGGCCCTGGACCAGCACCTGGCGCTCCGCAGACCCAGACGCGGGCAGGCCATGCTCCCCATGTGGGCGGCACCTGCACTCCTGCTCCTGTGTCTGTAATAATGCCTCCTCTCTTCATGACAAGTGCTGTCTGAGCTTCTATAATAAGAAGGTCGAAAATGCAAAAATTTAAACAGGTCAATGTTTGTTTTTCTTTGTATCACAATCCAGACTCAGGACTGAGATGGGGCCCCTCTCACCTCAACGTGGACTTTCCACTCTGTGGCCAAAGGTGGTTACTACAGCTTAGAGTCCAAGGGCAGCAAGTAAGGGACGAGGTAGGGGTCCAGCCACTCCTTGTAAAGACGTAATGCAGAAGTGATAGGCACCCCGCCCAGGGCCAGGACGCAGCTGCACACTCACCTGGCTGAAAGGAAGCTACAGACACAGCCTGGGCTCAGGCATAGGGGGGACATTCAGAGTCCACCCGACCTTGCCTGGCGGCTGAGCTATGGAGCCCTTGGATGGAGATCCTTGCTGTGCTGGGTCCCGAACAAGTCTCTGTGTGTGCAGTGACTGAGGGGGGTGGGGGTGGGGGGTGTTGAGGAGACCTGGGAGCCCTGTTTCTCTGGGTCCTGTCTCAGCCTCCCCCGTGGGGTCTGGCTAGCCCTTCAGGGTATCCCTGTAGGCCACCTCCCTGCTCCACATCCATCATGGCCATGGCCCTCTTTGTTCTGCTGGTGAGGAAGGGACACCTAACTCTGAAGACTGTGAGCTGCAGAACGCACAGCACCTGGCACAGGACAGAGGAGCAGGGGGACATCAGTCACGCAGACTCACAGCCATGGGAGGCCACTTTAGGTGGCTTATAAACGGAGGCTGTCATGCAGGACCCCACACCTCCCTGCTGGTGACTGCGGGGATGGACGGCTGGACGTGTGCCCTTAGACAACACAGAGCAGAGGAACTTGCTACTTCCGTCTGGGGGAGACGCCGTCTTGCTACCACCTGGCCCAGCCCGGTCTGAGGCCACAGCACCACCCACCAGCCTGTCTGTGCAGGGACCTGCCACATTCTCCTGTGCCCTGTGACCTTCAGCAGCTGCAGCCCTGCGAGGTTGCACTACGGTGAGACTTTACTCAGTGTCCTGCCGCTGACTCGGGAACTTGCACAAACAGCAGCCTGGAAAGGTTAGACCAGCAAAGCCCACCAAGGCTTCCGAAAGCTGCATCTCACCCCAGGGTGCTGCCAGGGCAGAGCGAAGCAGGCTTGGCCCCAGTCACTGCCTCTCCCCAAGGCCCTCCACCCTCACCCTCTCCCCTCCTGACACATCAGAACAGGAAAGCCAGCCTCCCACATCAGCAGAGCCCCAGTCTGGCTGCGGCAGGAGTCCCAGCCATTTGCCTGTGGGCTGGGCCACTCACTGCTGTATGGGCCTCCTGCGTTTTCAATACTGGCTTAAAGGCCCACTTGTTACAATATATTGTATCTCTGACTCCTACAGGCTTTGAACGGGACACAGCAAAGCGGGGTATTGAGGAAATCTGGCAGTCGGGCTGTCATTGTCCGGGACAGAAGCAATTTTCGTGCCCAGACCGTCCCAGCAGCCCCCAGTCTGAAGGTCAATGAGCAGTGTGACCAAGCCACGGCCAGCATGGTGAGCAGAGAGTTTCTGGGAAATGAAAATCCTTCTGTTGTTCAGCCTGGAAGGTCAAGAATTGCCATTTGAGATTGCCTAGACAAGCAGGGCGTCCGCCCCCGTGAAGGTGACCGCATCAGGACAGAAGTCAGCCTTGCTGCCATTGACCAATAATGCTGCATTGAGCTAAGGCCCTATGATCTGATCACAAACAAACGCCATTGTCACCCAGAAATGGTCCACAATAAAGAGGTGGTTGTTTGAAAGGCCACCGTCTCAGCTGGGCCTGGATGGAGAGGTGGCCGGGAAGAGTGCCAGGCGCTGGGCTTCAGGAGAGCTGCCCGCCCAGCATCAGCGCAGTTAAGGCACCATCAGGACTTGGTAGTCCCAGTGGTTGTGCTTTATAAGTCTCTGGGAACCCAAGCTCCCGGGGGAAACGTGGGGTTGGGTTCCTTAGAGCCTCTGGTCACGACGTTTTTGTAACCGATCATACGCACCCTCGTTTGATGTGTGGTTCATTGGATACGGTTGCTTCGCTACACTGAGACTGAAGGCAACTTTAACAAACCGCCCTACAGGCAGGGCAGCCGCTCAGCCACCACTGACTAAATGTACGGCCCACCCTGGGGACATGTGCTCCTGCCCAGCACCGGGGGGAAGGTTTTCTTCCTTCCTAAAGTAGCATCAGCAAACTCTTCTCTAAAGGTCCAGAGTTCACCCTTGAGGCTTTGTGGGATGCAGACCCATGTGAAATGCACAGGGAAAGTCAGGCCACTCTCCAAATGGCAAAGCCCAGCTGGAACAAAACGTGACCCGTGCTCAGTCCTCACAGCTAAGGCTCTGCCCTCACTCCATAGAGGGCAGGAGTGTGTTGTAAACACACAGGGACGGCTCAGAGACACTCGGGCGAGGTTCCTCCACACTCGAGCAAACCTCAGAATGAGGGCAGTCTCAGAGTTCCTGGTCTCCAAGTGCAATAAAAGGCATGTTTACACTGTTCTGTCCAAAAGCAATGCACAGGCCTTAATTAAAAAATACATTTAGGCCAGACGCAGTGGCTCATACCTAAAAGCCTAGCACTCTGGGAGGCCAAGGCAGGAGGAGCCCTTGAGTTCAGGACTTTGAGACCAGCCTAAGCAAGAGCAAGACCCATCTCTACTAAAAATAGAAAAAAAAATTAGCCAGGTGTGGATGTGGGCCCCAGCTACTTGAAAGGCTCAGGCAAGAGGATCTCTTGAGCCAAGAGTTTGAGGCTACTTTGAGCTGGGCTGATGCCACAGCACTCCAGCCTGGGCAATAGAGTGAGACTGCCTCAAAAAATATATTATTTTATTATGTTATATTTATATTATATTATTTAAAGATGCTAATAATCCTCTAAACCTCCAGCCAGTTGTAAGTTTTTGCTGGGGAGGCCCTGCCTCAATGCTGATGGCTGCTCGCTGATCAGGGCGGTGGTTGCTGAAGGCTGCGGTGTCTGCTGCAGTTCCTTAAAATAAGACAACAGGGAAGTTGCCGCATCAATTGACTCTTCATAAATGATTTCTCTGTGGAATGTGATGCTGCTATTTGGTAGAGTTTACTCACTACAGAATTTCTTTTGAAATTAAAGTCAATCCTCTCAAACCCTGCTGCGCCTTGATCAGCTAAATTTACAAAATAGTCTAAATGTTTTGTGTTATTTCTGCAGCGTTCACAGCCTCTTCACCAGAAGATTCCACCCCAAGATCCCGCTTTCTTTGCTGGTCCACACGCAGCACCTCCCCACCTGCTGGGGTTTTGGTGTGAGATGCAGCACGTCAGTCCCATCTTCAGGCTCCACTTCTAACTCTAGTTCTCTGCTGTTTCTGTCCATCTACGGTTCCTTCCTCCACTGAAGTCCTGAGCCCCTCAAAGTCATCCCACAAGGTTAGGATCCACTTCTTCCAAACTCCTATTAATATTGGTAGTTTGACCTCCTTCCAAGAATCAGGAATCTTCTTATTGGCATCTAGAAGGGTGAATAGTTTCCAAAAGGTTTTTAGTTTTCTTTGCCCAGATCCATCAGAGGAATCACTATCTATGGCAGCTGTAGCTTTATGAAATCTGTTTCTTAAATAAGACTTGAAAGTCAAAGTGACTCCTTGATCCACAGGCCACAGAATAGATGCTGTGTTAACAGACGTGAAAACATCGGTCATCTCCTCGCACATCTCTGTCAGAGCTCCCGGGTGACCAGGAGCCTTGCCCATGAGCAGTAAGATCAGGAAAGGAATTTTTTTTCTAGGAAGTAGGTCTCAACAGTGGGCTTAAAACATTAGTAAACCAGGCTATAAATAGAGGTGCTGTCAGCCAGGCACTGTGTTTCCATTTACAAAGCACAGGCAGACTCTAGGATTTGGGGGCTGGTAAACGAATACCGGCCTTCAATTTAAAGTGCATTGGCCTGAAGAGGGTCAGCCTGCCCTGTGAGGTTCAAGGCCAGGCGTTGACGTCTCCTCTCCAGCTGGGAAAGTCCTAAGCGGCATTTTCCCTTCATCACCCTGAGATCTGCTGTTCAGGGCAGCCGCCTCCACCAGGGATCTCAGATCTTCCGGGAACTTGCTGCAGCTTCTCCATCAGCTCTTGCTGCCTCAACTTATTCTTTTTTGTGGTGGAGACGGCTTTCGTTCCTAAACCTTAGAAACCAATCCCTGCTGGCTTTCAGCTTTTCTCCTGCAACACGCCTCCATTCCCCCCCACGTCAGACTCCACAGAATGGAAGAGAGTTGGTCTGGATCAGGCTTGGGCTTGAGGGGATGTTATGGGTGGTCTGAGCTGCTGTCCAGACCACTCAAACTTTCTCTGTGTCACCATCGGGCAGTTTCACTTCCTTATCACTTGTGTGTTTACTACAGAGCACATTTAATTTCCTTCAAGAACTTTTCCTTTATATTTACAGCTTGGTTGATTGTTTGGCGCAAGAGCCGGAGCTTTGGGCTGATCAGAGTCTTTAACATGCCTTCCTCACAAGCTTAATCACTTCTAGATGTTAATTTAAAATGAGAGACAGGTGACTTTTCTTTTCACGTTAATACTAGAGGTCATTATAAGGTTATTAGCTGGCCTAATTTCAATATTGTTGTGTCTCTGGGAATAGGGAGCCCAAGGGAAGGGGGGGAGTCAGTCGGTGGAGCATTTATCAGTCCACTGTTCACAGGTGTGGCCCCTCCTCAAAATAATTAGCAGTAACATCAGAGACCCCTGATCACAGAGGACCACAGCAGATGTAACAACCGTGACAACATTTGTCATTTGGGGAGAATTACCCAAACATGACAGAGACCTGCAGTGTGTACACGCTGTGGGGAAGGAGGTGCCGGGAGACTTGGGGCACCCGGCACCTGAGGTTGCCAGAGACCTTGGTTTGTAGCAGGCTGTGCTTGCAGAGCGCAGTGAAGAGGAGCTGTGCTGAGAGGGGACGTGTGCTGGGGGGGGCGTGTGCTGGGGGGGTGTGTGCTAAGAGGGGTGTGCTAAGGGGGGCGCGTGCTGCTACAACTGCTGAGTTCACACTGAGATTTTTTTTTTTTTTTGAAACAGAGTCTCAAAACTGAGATCTTTAAAAATGAAAAACCAGGTGGCACCTGTGACTCAGAGAGTAGGATGCTGGCCCCATATACCAAGGGTGGTGGGTTTGAACCCAGCCCCGGCCAAACTGCAACAAAAAATAGCCAGGCATGTGGCAGGCACCTGTGGTCCTAGCTACTCAGGGGGCTGAAGCAAGAGAATCGCCTAAGCCCAGGAGCTGGAGGTTGCTGTGAGCTGTGACGGTATGGCACTCTACCAAGGGTGACAAAGTGAGACTCTGTTTCTAAAAAAAAAAAAAAAAAGCACAAAGAAAGAGAGAGAGAAAGAAAGAAAGAAAAGCCTTCCCATGGACCTAGCATGTTGGGTCTTGTGTGAAGTTCCTTTTCCATAAAGAATTAAATACTTAGCTCCCCATCAGCAGGTAGGATCTCTGGGCAGGCAGTGGCAGCTTCTTAGCATACTGTTGTGTTGGTGCCAGTGGGAAGGAAGACCCAGCAGATGTTAATGACGGCAGCGATTGTGGGTACTCACCTCCTGAGTCCTGCTACAACCCAGCCACATCTCACATAGGCAGTGTTTGGTGACCAGAAGCTGTGTTTTCTTAGAAAACGAGAGAAGAAGCTCTAATAGGTCGCCTCCCGTTATTTCTCATTAAACAGCACCGCAGGCAGCTGTCCTGGGAAAGGTGGTGGGAGCTGGGTGGGGCAGGAGTGATAGAGGCTACGGGACCCTGGGCTCAGGGCCAGGAGGTCATTAGACCCTGCCCTGCCACAGACCACCTAGGTGGCTTTGAGAGAGTCCCCTAGCCTCAGAGTGATTGAATCTGCTCTCCTCTAAGTTGGAAGGTTGGGGAAGGTAGACAAAGATCTCGAAGACTTCTAAGGCCATAACTTGGAAACTGCCTCTCAGCGGCCGCAAGCAGGGTTTTGTGTGAGTGACTGACTGCTCTCTAAGGAGGATTCCTCAGCAGGAATGGAGGAGCAGCAGAGCCACACACAGCGCTGGCCTGGCCGGATGGTGCACGCTGCCCACCTGCCCTCCACGCACCTGCCCACCCTGCTCTCTTCCCAGCCTTTGCCCCAACAAACCACCCTCAGCTGCCCCCTCCCAAGAAGATGGGGGTTGTGAGGGTCCAGTAACCCCGTCCCCTTCCATCTCAAGTCCTAGATGGAACTGCTGGAAGGGTTCACATCCTGGAAAACCCCTGTGGTTGCAGGCAGGAGCTCCAGGTTCAAGGACTGGCTTTATTCCTCTCTGTTTGCGTCCCTGGGTATGAGTGAGGCCATGGGGTCCCTCAGCCCCTGGTCCTGGCATGCACTGGGTGTGCAGCCTGAGAGACACGGCGACCCCCTCTCTTCCTTCTGCTGCTGCCCCCCGTCCTCCTCCCCCCCAGCAGCTCCACCTTGTCTGGAGGTTGGGGCTTCGTGGCCACTCCAGCGAAGGCTTCAGGGGGAGGGGAGAAAAAAGCTTAAACAGCCTGTAACATTCTTGTCAGAGGCTGCAAATGGTTTTTAGACTCTGTTTATAAACTCAGCCCTGGTGTCTCAACAGAACAAGAGTGAGGAAGGGTCTGGAGCAGGAACCCCTCACCTGGAGGAGCCATCTGGAAAAACCCAGCTGTGTGCTAGACCATGGGATGCCACACAGGCCTCAGTGTCCCAGACAGCTCTCATCCAGAGAGGCAGGTCGTGGAATGTATCAAAAAGCTCCATCTTGGGATGTGCCCTTCCCAAAGGCTGACTTCATGGTCAGGGCCCACCACAGCCTGGCTGGCCTCTCTGGAGGTGCCCTGGGCTCTCCCCAGGGTCTGCTTTACCTACAAGGCCATCCTCTACCTGCCTTGATGGTCCTGGAGGTCTGGCTTCCCAAGGCCGCTCCTCCTGCCTCCAAGTCACCCAGGGTCACAGAAAGCAGGTAGGAGGCAGATGGAAAACCTACCATTTACAGAGCAGGACACGCTGATAAAATACCCTTCTCTGTTAGAACAGCCCCAAGGGCAAGTGACCAGAGGATTCAGACACCCAAACAAAACTCTGAGTGAGCAGATTCCCTGCTCGGAGGCCCGAGACCTTTGCTTCCCTGGCGGTTACTTATTGAGAAGCTGAGATAAAGCAAGTGAGGTGGGGTGGGGGCCCAGCCCAGCACAGAGCTCTCTGAGCCTCTCAGCCGCCGACAGCCCCTTTATGGAGGGGCAGGGTTGTGTTAAAGCTTGGGAAAAATGTCCCTCCACCCCAGAAATAAATCATTGGTGAGTGCCCAGGCTTTAAAAATTTTATAGAGAGTAGATTTATTTCCTTCTTATCTCCAAAAAGGGAGGGGCCGGCACAGGTACGTGCAGGCAGACACTGCTGTGTCCCCACATGGAAAGGAAGGCCTCCCCCAGGCCACAGGAGCCAGTGGGGCTGGGCAGAGACCAGGCACAAAGGAAGACGCCATGTGAGAAGGGACACCTGCCCCCAGGCTGGGCGTGTCAGCTGTGCAACACTCTGTGATAGTTGGAGTTGGGGTCCCCAGCGTCCCCCCAGAGGTAATGGCCAGCCCTAGGCCAGCTCTTGTCACACCTGTCAGGGAATAGCTGAGTGCCAGAATTAATGAAGGCATCTGGGTTCATTCAGACCCACCACTAGGAGATGGCCCCGCAGGCCACAAGACATAGATGTGGTGAAGAGGGTGGATTCTGAGCCACGGTTCCCATCTCTGTCACCCAGGACAGGTGCAGGGCAAGAGTGCCCTGGGGTTGCCACCACCCAGTGCTCTGGGAGTCTGGGAGTCAGGGCCTCGCGAGCTGCCCGTCCACCGTGAGCCTCCAGGCTTCA
Source organism: Galagoides demidoff (assembly GCA_963574575.1). NCBI lineage: Eukaryota > Metazoa > Chordata > Mammalia > Primates > Galagidae > Galagoides > Galagoides demidoff. The sequence goes on along the minus strand of CAUYQV010123136.1, from coordinate 4,738 downwards.
TTCACGAAGAGGAAATGGTGACACTTGTATCTCCTGGGACCTTGTAAGGTCTGACGATGTGGCCACAAACCCATAAACAGCAGTCAGCACTGAGTGCAGTGCCCAGAAAGCCCTCTGTGAGGGGCAGGAGGGGCCTTGCAGGGAGAAGGCCTCAAGTCCAAGGAGTGGAGTTTGAGCCCCTACCTACCATTACAGTCCACTCCTGGGGAGTCCAGGACAGGGGGTGGCAGTGCCCAAACCAGGACAGTTTCTGCAAGTTCCAGGCCCACATCCCAGGGCTCCCATCAGGGCAGCCCTCCTTGCAGTCCAGCCCCTTCTGCCACACCCCCGCTGACCGAATGATAAAATGCACCCGAGAAAGAAACCCGTGCATGGGAGAAGAAAGAAGAGGCAACAGCCTCGGTGGCAACTGTGGGGAGTCAGCGTCCCTGGCCTTCACCAGCCCGGCTGGACCCAGCGGGGTGTGGCGGCAGGGCTCCAGCTCCAGGCACACGTCTCCTCAGCTAGCTCCATGGGGTCTGCTGGGGCCCAGAGCCGGGAAGGAGCCAGACCTGCTAAAGGTTGGGCTGGAAACTCAGGCAGGAGGTATATCTTTCCCAGGCTGTGCCCCAGGTCCTGGCACGTGGGCATATCAGCCCTGCCAAGGGCATGGCGAGCAGGGTCACAGCCAGGTTCAGTCATCCTGGGAGCCCACCTGTTCATTTGTGCTACTTTTGTGGGCATCCCCTCGCCTGGCCATGAGCACCTGACCTGCACGGCCAAGAGCACCCCTATGGCTCACCCGCCTCCCTGTGCTGGGATCTTGGGTTGTGCTGCTTGGTACATATTGACTGAGTGAGGAATTAAGGGTTCAGAGCTGCCCTTCCCCAGAGAATCTCCCCCACAAAATAAGAACAAGCCATGTCCTCCAACGGGTTCTGAGCATCTGAGGACAGGAAGGCAGTTTATTAGTCTCATAAAGTCCCGCCCTCACCAGCAGAGGTGGTCGCTGCCTCCACGCGGGGTGGCTCAGTAGAGCAGCATGGGGCTGGCAGGGCAGCGGGTCTGAACAGAGCTGAGCCCTGTCACCCTTGGACACCTCCCCCACTCCGGCCAGGCACCCTTTCTTTGCTGTCTGCAGGATCTGGGGTGTGTTTCAGAGCACACAACACAAGTCTCCTGCCTCAGCTCCCCAGCAGCAGAGTGGGGACTGGAAAGAGGGCCAAGAGGGAAGCTGGAGTATAACCACTGATGGCCCCAGTGAGCTCACAGCCTGTTGGCTGGCAGTGACTCAGGCCACGGGCTATTTGTCATTCACCCCACGCAGAACAAAGCAGTTCTGTGGAGCAGCTTCTGAGCTGGGCAGTCAGCACTCAGGAAAGAAAGGAAGGTCCTTAGCGTGGGTCTCCCAAATGGCAGACATGCTCTATGAGGGCCGAGCACAGAGGACTCACAGAGACCTGAGCAAGGACAGTACATGGCCTGCTGCTGACCAGTGCACGGGATGCAGAACAGCGGAGGCCGAGGATCAGCCTCGCATGGCCAGTTTCTAAGACGGCAGGCAGGGCCCACAGGCCCCACATCACCCACTGCCTGCTCCAGACAGAGCCCAGCCAGCATCTGCTGCCTCGTGCTGCCCTGGTGTCAGACCACAGTAGGAGGGTGGCCTCCCCAGGACATCCTCTCCTCCCCAGCACATTCTCTCCTTCCTAGGACGTCCTCTCCTACCCAGGGCGTCCTCTCCTCCTCCCCAGGACTTTTTTCCTCCTCCCCAGGATGCTCTCTCCTCTGTGAGCTTTGAAGGGATCGCGAATCTCCCTGTCACAACAATCCCAGCCACGTTTCTGCTGCCAAAGACATGCCCAGCAGCCAAGCATTTGCTCCTCCCGAAAGCCAAGGCTGACACAGACAGACAGAGGAGGGGCCCACACAGCCCCTGTGGCTTCTGAAGTCCCAGTGACCCAAAACTGAAGTCAACCCAGGATAATTCTGCCTTAGTGTGCCCAGTTCCCAGGGGCCGTAAAGGGCCGGCCCTTCCCTCTGGCCACCACTCTCGGGGCTCAACCCAGTCTAGATCCAGCTGTGTGAGTACAACCTCCTATGCCTTAATGCACCACTAAATAGGGGTCTCAGGACAGTGCTCGGTCCTCACAAGGACACACCCCTTCCGGAGCTTCTGCCACACAGGTGGGCTGTTTGCTGCTCAGCTACTGACTCCTGCAAACAGATCCCAAAGGGGTTCTGGGTGGAGACAGCTCCCTATTGAGGGTCTCTGCAGCTATTTATCAATGGCCCCAGCATACCCACCCTACAGACTTCAGTGAGCGTCAGGGCATGTCCAGAGCCAGGACTACCCGTGGGTGGCTGACTGGCCCTGTCCTGGGGAGCAGGCTGACATTTTCCCATCTGTCCTTGCTGGGTGGCAACTTGCTCTCTGCTGGACGCCAGCTCTGCCTCCGCAGCCCCATGCACTGAACAGACCTCAGTGCGGACAGGAGGGAGCACAGCACTGGGGCGGGGGCTTCCCACAAATGCAAGAGGACCTGCTGCAGCTCAGGAGGAGCAGAAGGGGCACAGCACCGCACGAGCCCCAGCCCCAGCCCCCACCCTACACCACCAGAACCTCTCTTTCCTGAAAGCAGCCTCCTGATCCCCACCCTGTGTCTCAGATCATGCCCAGGCATCACTTTAATTCATGGTGAGCACATGGGATTACCCAGAACACAGTGTGAGCCGCCACCATAAGGCGGGAGACCAGGCTGAGAGGCGGCGGAGGTGGCGGAGACTGCAAGGGCCACCTGTACCGGGGGTGCCTTACACCCAACCACAAAGAGGGGCTGCAGAGCACAGAGGAGGCCAGAGGGATCGCAAAGCAGCCCCCAGGATGCTCACACTCTGGGGTGGGAGTGTAGGAGAGTTGGGATGGGGCTGCTCCGGCTACAGCATCAAGCCCCCATCCCAGGGACCCTCCAGGCCCTCCCACCCCATGTGGCACCACAGCCTGCTAAGGGCTTCTACTCAGGGCCCAGGCTGGCCACACTTCTGTCTCTACACGTGCTTTCATGATCACTTAGACAAGGAAAAGAGTGCTGAATGTGCCCAAAAGTCACACACGCCCCTTCCACACATACCTGATTGAGTTAAAGTCATGTAGCTACTTGGGAGCCCAACAGGGTAGAAGTGTGACCCCTCAGGAGAGCACCAGACAACTGTCACTACAACACAGAGCGTGGCAGAGAGTAGGTTGGTGCACGCACCTTGGGGCAGCTGACACTGTCTGTGACTCTGAAGGGATGCCCCTCAGGCCTGCCCTTTCCTGCAGAGGACGGATCTGGAGGAACACAGGCCCATACCCGGTGACGGAGACCAGTCATGCTCATAACAGCTAGAAATGACTCAAACACCTACCAAATGTAGTGAAGAGATCGTGGTGTATTTAGGTAAACAGAATATCGTACAGCAATAAAATGAACAAGTTAAAACCACAGGCAACAACATACATTCCTCTTAAAAACATCGTGTTGAGCAAAGAGGTAGGAGCACGTGAGGTAGGATTCCGAGGTAGGATCCACTCGGGATCCCGCTGTTAGAGATGGCACCTGCTTCAAACCTCAGAGCCAAGCGAGGCAGGGACCCGCACAGGGGCTGCCTCTCAGGAGGGGAGAGGACAGCTTCGGGGGACAGCAGTGTGCTGCCTCTTGAGTTGACGGGGCTCATGCTATTGTTCACACCCCTGCGTCACCCTGTGCAGTGACGTGTGGATTGTTCCCCTCATGTGATGCCTCATGATAACAAGTTCTGAGGAGAAGCAGAAGCACTGGGAACAGTGCACTCGTCACACATGGGATGAAGTCACCTCGGCGAGTGCAAGGACAGGAAGGAGCCACCCACAGCCCTCCATCCCCCGGCGTTCCTGACCACATGAACACACACAACTGCTTGGGTCCCACATTTCCTCAGTGTCTACAAAACTATCCCAGAAGAATTGGTTTGTTTTTGTTTGTTTGTTTGTTTGTTTATTCTTTTGTTTTTTGAGACAAATTCTTATTATGTCGCCCTCAGTAGAGTACCATGGTGTCACAGCTCACAGCAACCTCAAACTCTTGCCTCAGCCTCCTGAGTAGCTGGGACTGTAGGTGCCCACTGCAATGCCCGGCTGTTCTTTTGTTGCAGTTGTCATTGTTGTTTAGCAGGCCTGGGCTGGGCTCGGACCCTCCAGCCTCGGTGTATGTGGCTGGCTCCCTACTCGCTGAGCTATAGGCACCCAGTGGAAGAATTAGGTTTTAAAGTGTCTTCCTCCTTCCCGCTATGGGTTGATTCATGGACTGAAGCCTTCTGCTCTGCCCCTGTGAAGAGTCTTCCTCTGAGACGGTCACTCCCCCTCCCTGCCTTTCCAAATAGAAGCACCTCACCTCCCTCTGTCCCCGCAGGTGACAGGGCCTGAAGCGAGCCCTTCCTCCAGGCCACATGTGCCTGGCCTGGGTTATGCCTCAGCCCCACCTAAGGGATGAGCATTGACAAGATGAGCTTCTATTTTAAAAAAAATTTTTTTATTAAATCATAACCACATATATTAATGCATTTATGGGGTATAATGTGCTGATTTGGGGGGTTTTTTTTTGTTTGTTTGTTTTTGAGACGGAGCCTCAAGCTGTCCCCCTGGGTAGAGTGCCATGGCATCACAGCTCATAGCAACCTCCAACTCCTGGGCTCAAGCGAGTCTCCTGCCTCCGCCTCCCAAGTAGCTGGGACCACAGGC
>CAUYQV010123127.1:0-14961 GCA_963574575.1 Galagoides demidoff | reverse complement strand
GCATCACAGCTCATAGCAACCTCCAACTCCTGGGCTCAAGCGAGTCTCCTGCCTCCGCCTCCCAAGTAGCTGGGACCACAGGCGCCCACCACAACGCCCAGCCATTTTTTGGTTGCAGCCATCATTGTTGTTTGGTGGGCTCGGGCTGGGGATTCGAACCCGCCACCTTAGGTGTATGTGGCTGGCACCTTAGCTGATTGAGCCACAGGCGCCGAGCCTAGATTTTCTAATTTACTGCAACAAGAAGCAAGATAACAGAAATGTGGGTCATGGGCAGTGCCTGTGGCTCAGTGAGTAGATCCCCGGCCCCATATACCAAGGATGGCGGGTTTAAACCTGACCCTGGCCAAATTGCAACAAAAAAATAGCCAGGCATTGTGGTGGGCACCTGTAGTCCTAGCTACTTGGGAGGCTGAGGCAAGAGAATCGCCTAAGCCCAAGAGCTGGAGGTTGCTGTAAGGTGTGATGCCACGGGACTGTACTGAGCATGACAAAGTGAAACTCTTGTCTCAAAAAAAAGAAATGTGTGTCATGCCTTCTTGAGCCTTCGTGGGGCTCACATTCTAGACAGGGCAACAGCTTCAAGCAAACATACTAAGACAGAGCGAGGTGAGGTGCATGAGATCCCAGTGGTACCAAGAGCCCTGATCCTTAGGGTGTGAAGGGCTGGGTGGGAGAGCAGGGAGAAAGAGCCTGAGAGCTGAGTCTGGAAAGGATCCGTAGCCAGACTTGACAAATAAAAATTCAGGATGATGAGGCTGGGTACGGTGGCTCATGCCTGTAATCCCAACACTCCGGGAGGCTCAGGTGGATTGCCTGAGCTCACAGGTTTGAGACCAGCCTGAGCCAGAGCGAGACCTCATCTCTAAAAATAGCCAGGTGTTGGCTCGGCGCCTGTGGCTCAATCGGCTAAGGCACCAGCCACGTACACCTAAGGTGGCGGGTTTGAATCCCCAGCCCGGGCCCACCAAACAACAATGATGGCTGCAACCAAAAAAAAAAAAAAATGGCCGGGCATTGTGGCGGGCGCCTGTGGTCCCAGCTACTTGGGAGGCAGAGGCAGGAGACTCGCTTGAGCCCAGGAGTTGGAGGTTGCTATGAGCTGTGATGCCATGACACTCTACCCAGGGGGACAGCTTGAGGCTCCGTCTCAAAAAAAAAAAAAAAAAAAAATAGCCAGGTGTTGTGGTGGGTGCCTGTAGTCCCAGCTACTGGGGAAGCTGAGGTAAGAAAATCACTTGAGCCCAAGAGTTTGAGGTTGCTGTAAGCTATGATGCCACAGCACTCTACTAAGGGTGAGAAAGTGAGACTATCTACAAACAAAACAAAACAAAATTCAAGATGATGCCTGGTTAAATTGCATTTTAACTAAATAATGTATTTTTTTTTTAAATTATAGATATGTCCTGAGTATTGGATGGCTCATAAAGGATAGAATTTGGTTCGGGGGGGGAGGGGGGCTTTGAGAAAGGGAGATGCTTTGTCCAGTGAGAACCACTTGTGCAAAATTGTGGAGGTGTGAACAACATGAATATGATGCATGTTTCAAATATTGTGTGTGCATTAATGTAAAGTGACCAGCCTAACTTGGAGGGCAATTATATTCCCAAGCCTTGCCCATCACTGCACCCTGAAGGCAAAGGGTGGGTCAGGGAACAGCAGAGGGCAGAGTGGGAAGCAGGACGTCTGAGAGTCTCCTGCACTGGGTGGGAGTCTAGACTTGATATTACAGGAAACTGGGAGCAGAAAAGGATTTTAAGAAAAACATGAAATTGTTGTTTGATTTTTAGCAATCATGGGAAGGGGCAAGACTAAAATCCTAGCGACCACTTAGGAAGCAGACTAATGGCTCCCACAAAAATGTCTATGTCATTATTCCCAGAACCTGTGAATGTGTCAAGGTGAATGAAGGTTGCCCAGGAGCTGACCTTAGGATGGGGAGATTACCCTGGATTATCTGGGTGGGACTAATGTAATCACAAATGTCTTTACAAATGGGAGAGGGAGGCAGAAGACAGAGATTTGAGGATGCTTTGCTGCTGGCTTTGAAGATGGGGAAGAGCCTGTGAGCCAAGGAATGAGGGTGGCCTCTAGAAACCAGAAAAACAAAGAAACACATTTCCCCCTAAAGCCTCCAGAGAGAGTGCAACCTGCCAGCACCGTGATTTTTAGCCCAGTAAGATTCAGTTCAGACTTTTGGCTTTCAGGATTGTAAGATAATAAATTTGTGGGTTTTTGTTTTTTTTTTTTTCTTTTTGAGATGGAACCTCAAGCTGTAGCCCTGGGCAGAGTGCTGTGGCATCACAGCTCATAGCAACCTCCAACTCCTGGGCTCAAGCTATTCTCTTGCCACCGCCTCCCAAGCAGCTGGGACCACAGGTGCCCATCATAACGCCTGGACATTTTTTGGTTGCAGCTGTCATTATTGTTTTGTGGGCCCGGGCTGGACTGGAACCCCCCAGCTTCGGTGTATGTGGCTGGCGCCTTAGCCGCTTGAGCCACAGGCGCCGAGCCAAATTTGTGGTTTTTTAAGCCATTATGTTTGTGGTGATTTGTTATAGCAGCCATAAGAAACAAATGTAGAAGCTATCTGAAAATAGGGTAGACAAAAGGGGACAAATTCAAAGTAAACTGAGATGGACTCAGAGACTGGACACCTAAGGTCAGGAGGTCAGGAGACGGCATGCCTTATAGCCCTTCCTCTGCCCCATACCCTGCTCCATGTCCCATCTTTCTTTCCCCAGAAGCCCCTGACCAAGTCTCTGTCCTGTCTTAGGGTTGATTAGTACCTACTTCTGGTACAGGGGCCAAAGGTGGGGATCCAAAGGAAGCTCTGTCCTTGCAGCTACACAGGGTGGCTGCATGCCACGGTCACATACTTTGAGATATTTTCCGAGTTAGCTCAACTTTTGTGATAGGCTGGGGGTCCATTCACTTGATGGGGGAACAGATCTGAGTTCTAAACCCCTGGTTTATCAATTCCAAAGCGGGCAACTGTGCTTACTTAGCTGAATCTATTTTCAGAGTTTTTTCTTTTTTTGCATGTACTATAGTTTTGTAATTTTAGTTTGCTCATGGAAATACTTTGGGTGGCTACTGATGATTCATCCTCACATTAGTCCCATGTGCCTGTTGGTGCATTCTGAAAGTGCTTGGGAGGAACATCTCCTAATTACACGTTTCAGAACGCATTGTTTGTGTGGCTCCATCATCATCAATAAAGGTTTCCTTTGTCATCCATCTGAAGCGATTTTAAGTGGCAATCACTCTGCAGTGAATTACTGTCTAAAAAACCTCTTGGTATTTGCAAACAGCATGCCTTGCATCAGCCATAAACTAGACGTAATTTTGTCCATATCATGTTGATAAAGTTGATGAGGGCTGGTTTTGCTTCCTCTTCCTGCCTTGTGAGTCATTTACAGATTTCTGTGCCAAGCTAACCTCTGCCTCGTGTGTAAAGCTGCAGTTTTTGTAGTGATCAATAAATCCAAGCTATACATTGACATACAGAAAGTCAAGCCCTTGGATTTTGCAATGTGATGGCAATGCTTGGTAATTATCATTACTCTTTAGCTTTCTCTGAGTAAGATTCCTTTGATTGCAGGTTTCAGTGGTAACATATTTTTAAAAACAATTTTCACCTAGATTTAGTTTTCTTGGCAATCTGATCAGGAAATGTGGTCTTTGTCTCCCCAGGGCTCCTCAAAGATATGAATGTTAAAACTAGTATAGTGCTAAAAATACATTTCTTTTTTTTTCTTTCTTTCTGTTTTTTTTTTAGAGACAGAGTCTCAGTTTGTTGCCCGTGGTAGAGTGCTATGGCATCACACCTCATAGCAACCTCCAGCTCTTGGGGCTTAGGCGATTCTCTTGCCTTGGCCTCCCGAGTAGCTGGGACTACAGGCGCCCGCCACAACGCCCGGCTACATTTCTTCTTTTTAATCCTTTTTAAATTTTGTTGAGATACATTTATTTAAGTTTTTTCTTCACATTGTGCTAATATCGTTCAAACGTAGGAAGCTTATATACATACACTGGCCTCCTGCTCTCTTATAGAGAGTTTGGCATATTCATAGTGAAAACGGCTGATTGTATTATATATAATATAATATATTATGGACTCACTTTCCTTTTTCTCCTCCTCTTCCTCTTTCTTCTTCAGATGTAAAAACCATTCTTAAGTTGAAGTTTATTCAGAAATAGGCTACAGCCTGGCCACAGTTTGCTGGTCATTGCTATAATATATGGTTAACTATTGTGAGTTACCCATGCAGACAGAAAAGAACCCAATAGTAGCTCATGCTGTAATCTTAGTACTCTGGGAGGCTGAGGTGGGTGGATTTTTGAGCTCAGGAGTTCAAGCCTGGACTGACTAAGAGTGAGAAGCCATCTCTACTAAAAATAGAAAAAAACTAGCTGGGTGTGGCGGTGGGTGCCTCTAGTCCCAGCTACTTAGGAGGCTGAGGCAAGAAGATCACTTGAGCCCAAGAGTTTTTGAGATTGCTGGGTCTGGGTGAGGTAGCTCATACCTATAATCCTAGCAGTCCAGGAGGCCGAGGTGGGTGGATTGCTTGAGCTCAGGAGTTCAAGAGCGGCCTGAGCAAGAGTGAGACCCTGTCTCTGAAAATAGCTGAGCATTGTGGCTGGTGCCTGCAGTCCCAGCTACTCAGGATGCTGAGGCAAGAGACTCACTTGAGCCCGAGAGTTTGAGGTTGCTGTGAGCTGTGACTCCACAACACTCTTCTGAGGGTGACAAAGTGCGACTCTGTCTTTAAAAAAAAAAAAAAAAAGAGTCTGAGGTTGCTGTGAGCTATTATGACACTCCACCACTCTATCCAGGGGGATAAAGTGAGATGCTCAAAAGAAAAAAAAAAAAAAGAAAGAAAGAAAGAAAAGAACCCAATAAACATTCCTTTGTTTCTCTAATTTCCTTCCGCTTTCTATCTTTTTTTTGGGGGGGAGGTAAATTGTAATCTTTTTTTAATTGGAAAACAAATATACAACTTAGAATGGATTTGATGCAAACTGGGCCATAAGCGGATTTTCTTTAAGTGACTAAACAAAATTTAAAAGCAAGTAACAATAAAAGAAAATGTTCCTAGTACAGGACCAGATAATACATTCATTTGCAATCAATGTACATCACACAGATGCATGACCTTTCTGTGGCTGCAGTTTATCTTTGCATTCTACTCCTTTAAATCTAACACACATCTCTGTGTGTTGACATAGCTCACATTCTTGTGATCACCTACAGTGATTCCTGCAGTTACCTACCCAGCCCCCAGACTCACCACAACACATCAGCTCCCCAAATACCTGCATTATATTTGCCCTAGGTAAATCCTTCCCTGGGTGTGAATGGGTAATTAAAATTCTGAACCTTTTATGGCCCTGGATCTTTATCCATTTGAACAGTACTCATCTAGATGGGTGATCCTCTGCAGGCCAAGGTATGTGGGCTAATGATGACCTGGATGCAGAAGAATCTGGCGCCACTGCCCGGAGTAGGTGGGGGAGGCAGGAGGCCCCCCCAAAGGCCCCACCCGCAGCAAAGAATCTCTTTTGGGATTGCCAATCCCCCTGACCAGTTCTGGAATTTTTGCAATCAGTCCCTCCTTTGTGGAGGACAATGCAGGGCGGATGTGGTGGCTTTACATTTTGGGTGCACCAGTGTGTTTGTTTTGGGGCTAGGACCCACTTGCGGGTCCCACTACTTGTAGGGCAGGGGTTGGGGCCTGGGCTCTGGAATCTGGGTTGTGTGAGGAGTAAAAGGGAAATTGCGAAAAGGCCTGCCATTGAGTAAGCAATCAATAAAGATAATCAGGTTGTGCTTTCTGTCTTAGGACTTTAAAAATCGGGCAGGTGACGGTCAAAGGTCGGCCGCACCAGCTCCCCTTGGTCCTCCCCACCTTTGGGGCAGTCTTAGGTTCCAGATTATTGGCCTCACCCTTGGAATCTGAGAATGGAGTTATTGCTAATTCCAAGAGGGCTGACGCATCATTGGCGGAGTTCAACCGGGAGCCAACATGGTTTGTGTGACTGCTCCTGTTTTTCCTCAGAATTATGACTTTAAAAATCCTTAAAAAAAATCAGATTTAAAAAATTATACAGACGACACAAACTCCCCAGGCGGAACCGCGCTTCGCCCTCCGCCCGCAGGGAGCGGGGTCTGGGGCGCGGGTCGGCTCGGGGCCCCGCGGCCGGCACTGCCCCCTGGTGGCCTCAGCGCTCCTCGCCGGTGCCGCGCCCACGCCCTTTGCCCACCTGTAGCCCCCTCCACCCGGCTGCGCTTGGGTTTAGCTGCTGCAGCTGGAGCGGCCGGCCGTGGCGACTACCCTGGGACGGTGGTGGGGTTAGGGTCTTTAGATCCACCCTGGACGCATCTTGAGGACGAATTCCCTTGTTTTGTACATTTTGCTCTAGTCTAGACCGATTGAACAGCCCGTGCCGTGTTTCTAGTACAAAGGCCCGGAGGTGGGAAGGGGCTAGAGGGCAGAGGACGTGGGGGTGCGGGGACGAGCGGAGTGAGGGGCAGTGGGAAGGAAGGGGGAGGCAGAAGCCAGCCACGACCTCTTCCTGGACTTTGAACTTTTTAAGAGCGTGGGAAGCGCTGAGGGATGGCAGGGGGATGGGCAGTGGAGGAGGTATTTGATTAGAATTCCTCTGGCCGGTTAGGAGGCCCTTCGGGAGTGGATATTTCCAGGGGCCCATTTAGAGGTACCCTGTGTTGGCTGGAGAGGAAAGGGTCAGGGATGAGCCTTAGGTTTCTGCCCAGAGCAGCCCAGCGGGGAGGGTGCAGATAGAACTCAGGAGGTTAGAGGCAGTTAGAGGTTAGAGCCAGGTCTCTGCTTCTGCTTCCAGTGGAGCTTGAGATGTTCAAAAGATGATGGGCCAGAAGGGAGGGGGCTCAAGCTCCTTTTGCTGGCAGGAATGTAGAGGCAGGGGACCTTGGGGGACTTCTGCATTTTCTCCTGAGGGCCTCAGCTGACATCTTTTTTTATACTCTGGCTTCCCAGGACCTCCCTGCTCTAGCAGGTATATAAGAGGTAAAGGCGCAAACGTTGAGAGAGACAAAAATGTAACAAACCCGACTGGTGGGCCAGTGGTGGGAGTGGAGCCCAGGAAGCGCAGGGCACAGGCTTGGGGGAATTCAGGCTTTTAAATCCAATGAGATTCTTAAATCCTAATCACACAGTGAGCCTTGGACTATTTTTTTTTTCCTAGAACAAATAAAGAAAGATACAAAAGCCCCAACACAATAGTGAATGAACGCCAAAGTTAAACAAAGATGGATGACAATACAAAGAAACTTTACTCTCAACTACAGAGATACAGTAAATTCTGGGAGGAAGTAAGATTGTAAAAGGGCTTGGATTATTTCTCAAAAGCCTCTTAAAAAAAGGTAAAGGGAAATGCCTAGAAAGATCACAGGTGCCTGCTTGCCTGGGAACATTGGCATTGTGACACTCATCTCTGGATTAGAAACAGGTCTAGAAAATAGGGCGAGATTGCAGTCAAATGGCTAGAGGCAGCCACTCTGACCAGTGTGAGGGAAGGATGAAGGTTACTGTGAAGTTAGTGATCTGCCTCTGGCCTTCTAGGGGAGGGTGTCTAGTCCTCCGGCTTCTTCACTGAGCCCCTGCCTGTCTGATGTTTTGATCAGGGCTGAAAGCTGCCAGTGCCATGTCATAACTGGAGAATGTGCCTGTGAACAGGGATTTGATGACTTGTAGAAAGAAGCTGAGTACAGAAAAGAGAAAGCACACAAGTCTCCAGGCCCGTTTCCAAGCCCGCCAGCCCTCTGGCTGGGCCTGCCGGGATGAAAACTGCCAGGCCCGTCAGCAAGGGATAGCAGACTTTTCATCCATGGAGTAGATGTTAGATCCGGTGATGCTCTAAGCCGTTGATGACTATGTGGTGCCTATTTTCTAGGTTACAGCCAGCTTTTGGTGGCTTGCCTGTGTCTTCCTTGGACTTCCCCGGTTGGGTGGGGCCAGGTGCCATTTGTTCTGTTTGCCTGAGTTCTCCGCGGAATGTGCAGAATGTGATTGTAGAAGCTGCTGATGTGATTTTGTTATGCAGCGTGGGGACTAGGAAGAGGCCACTGAGGGTTTTGGTTCCTGTCGGAAACTTGCCTCTCACAAGTGGTTAGTGATGGTCTGAGTCATGTGTCACCGGGGACATGTGGCAAAGTCATGCTCTGGCAGGAAAGAGGCTCTGGTACCAGCCCAGCCCGGGCCCCACACCTGGCCTAGAATTGCTGTGCATAAGTAAGCGCTGGGCCCCGGGCCATGCTCTGCACACACACACACACACACACACACACACGATCCTGTGGTCCGGCTGTGTTGCCCATAGACAAGTGCTGCCCAAACTGTGATCTCTTCTCAAATCCCTGCAGCTGGGGAACTGGTTGCCATTTTCTGTCCTCTGCTTGGTTCCATCTTTCCACTGAGTTTCACTCAACTCCCTTGTCCTTGAATTTTCCAGCTTGTGGAAAAATTGGCTTCCCTGCTCTGACTCCAAAGCAGCCACTTCTAGTCAGACCTCCAGTTGGATATTATTGTTCACACACACACACACACACACATCCCAACCCACACCTTAACATATTCAGTCCTGTCTTGCTGAGCCATACTTACTTCTACAGCACTGGGCTTTCCTAATTAATATGCTTTTCAGTTCAAAATGATGTCATTTCCCTTGAAAAATTAATAAGGCTCTCTGCAAAATAGTTCCCACTGCTTCTTGGTTTGAGTTTTCTACTCAAAACAGAGTAATATTCCCAGAATATTACTCCCAGAGTATTTCAAACGAGAGTGGAAGAAGCTGATGTAGAGTGAAAACAGAATTAGGCAACCCAGTTCTGCAAAGATGAGGGGCTTGAAGGGAGAGGTCTTCGTTTCTCCCTCTCTCCCTCCCCTCCTTCCTTTCCTTCTCTCCCTCCCTCTTTCCCTATGTCTTCCTCTTATCCTTTCTGCAGAGCACACAAATGTTTAGAAAACTCCACTATGGGCGCTCACTTTGGCAGCACATATACTAAAATTGGAATGATACAGTGAAGATTAGCATGGCCCCTGCACAAAGATGACATGCAAATTTGAGAAGTGTTGCATATTTTTTCTTAAAGAAAACTCCACTCAGGGTTGGCATTTTCCCAAAGGAAAGATCCCTTGCTGGAATATTCCTCTCTTCCCCAAATGAGAGACTTGCCTTGGCTTGAGTATTTTCTGGGGACAAATGTTTCTGCAGCTCCCCTTCTAGCTCCTTGGGTTGCTAGCATGCGGTGCAAACCCCAAACCTGGAAGCTGCAGTAGGGTCTCTGGTATCTTAGGGCCTGTCAAGTTTGAGCTCTGAGGGGCTCATATTTCTATTCCATTTTTCATTACACATGCTCATCCGCATGGGTCTTCCTCTCTCCCTCCAGTCTGTTCCATTCCCTGGAATTCTGAGTTGTTAGATATGGAAGGTGGGATCCTTCCTAGGTTTCCTCACGGCCTTGGAGCTCTCCCCTAGTTCCCGAGCCCCAGTTCTCTGGGATTCAGTGTTCTAGGCCCTCCCTGTGGCTTCAGAGAGGGCACAGGCAGCTCATCCCTTCTGAGCAGGACTGGGTGGTACTGAGAGTTCCTGGTCCAGGCTTGAGTACTCACAGTGCTGAAGCAGACCGCCAGCATGACCAGGGTGGGGGTGACAGCTGGCTTCCTAAGAGGAGGCAGGGGAGGCTCTAGTTTGTTGTGGTCTGGGGTGAGACATGCCCAGCAAGGTGCCTTTTATGTGCTCCAGGAAGTGCCAGGAGGGAGGAGGGCAGGGCAGGGGCTCCAGTGTGAGACTGTGCTGCTTACTTGGGCATTAGCTCGGTAGAAGAAATACAGTGTTCTCTTTTTTCAACCTAGTTCTGTACCCATTGAAGCTGAGTCCACATAATAGACAACTTGGAGGGAACCCAGGGTCCTGCATGGAGGCAGTGACACTGAGTCAGGGGACGCAGAAATCTGGCTCCTCTGTCTCGTTTTGAACCTGGGCACTGGGGCAGCCCAGATGAGTAGATGCAATATGGACCCCACCTGGGCCCATCACCCCAGGAGAGATGGATGCCCAAGGTCCCTCACAAGAAGCAGGGAAAGACTAGAGTTCAGGACCTTGACACTGCACTGGGCTCTTTCCATGCTCTCTTCCAAGGAAAGTAGCTAGATCTTTTTTTTTGAGACAGAGTCTCACTATGAACCTCAGTAGAGTGCTGTGGTGTCACAGCTCATAGCTTTTGGGTTTAAGCGATTCTCTTGTCTCAGCCTCCTGAGTAGCTGGGACTACAGGTGTCTGCCACAATGCCCAGCTATTTTTGTTGTTGTTGTTGCAGTTGTCATTGTTGTTTAGCAGGCCCGGCCAGGTTCAAGCCCACCAGCCTTGGTATATGTGGCTGGTGCCCTAACAGTGGTAGGGTGCCGAGCCAAAAATAGCTAGCTCTTAAGCCATGAAGGTCATATGGTTCAGAGCATTGCTGCTGTCAGACTTGGGTGGGGGCCCTGGATTGAAGCACCTTGACAATTCGAAGACTTTTCCAGAACACCCATCAGAAACCTGTGGCTCGGTGCCTGTAGCTCAGCGGCTAGGGCACTAGGCACATACACTGGAGCTGGCAGGTTTGAATCCAGCCTGGGCCTGCCAAACAACCACTACTACAACCCCCCACCCCCACCCAAAACAACAGCAATAAAAAACAGCCGGGCATTGTGGTGGGCACCTGTAGTCCCAGCTACTTGGGAGGCTCAGGCAAGAGAATTGCTTAAGCCCGAGAGTTGGAGGTTGCTGTGAGCTGTGATGCCACGGCACTCCACCCAGAGTGACAGAGTGAGACTGTCAAA
Source organism: Galagoides demidoff (assembly GCA_963574575.1). NCBI lineage: Eukaryota > Metazoa > Chordata > Mammalia > Primates > Galagidae > Galagoides > Galagoides demidoff. The sequence continues at coordinate 4,096 of CAUYQV010123127.1, read as the reverse complement.
AGAAACCTTAGCCCCAACTCAGACTAGATAACAGCCTGCTCCAGGCTGGGTTTGTCCCCAGAACTGCTGTCGGTCCTTTCCTCTCCCTCTGATGGCCGAATCAGTGAGCACCTTCTGTCCTTATCTCAACTGACCTCTTGGTAGCCTTGATCCTGGTGAAGGCTTCCTCGTAGACCCATTCTCTCTCGTGCGCTCCCACGGCTCAGATCATTCCTGTTTTCTTTCTCTGACCATTCCTTCTTCCCTTTAGATGTTTATTCTTTGCTGACAAGTGCTGGTGTTTCCCAGGCTTTGGCCTTAGACCCTTTTGCCTCCAGTTGCTGTGTCCTGTGGCTGCCCCTCTCCTCTCATCACCCAGCCCGGCCCATTCAGAGCAACCACCCCTTGGCCTCCCTGACTCCTTGCTGCTCTCCTGGCCATCTCTGCAAGGTCATCATTGTGATCTTTCTAAAACCCACTGATATTGCCACTCTCCATCTTGAAGCCCCTTTAAAACTTCCTTTAGCCAGAAGAATAAAATTCAAGGCCAAGCATGGTGGCTCACGCCTGTAATCCTAGTGCTCTCAGAGGCCAAGGTGAAGGATCACTAGAGCTTAGGAGTTCAAGACCAGCCTGAGCAAAGTGAGGCCCCACATCCCTACTAGACAGAGAAAAATTAGCTGGGATGGTGGCAGGTGCCTATAATTCCAGGTACTCAGGAGGCTGAGGTGAGAGGATCACTTGAGCCCAGGAGTTTGGGGTTGCTGTGAGCTAGTCTGATGCCACAGCACTCTAGCCCAGGCAACGGAGTGAGACTCTATCTCAACAACAACACCCCCCCCCAATCCCAATTAAACAAATTCTACATTGTGATAAGCTAGTTTTAGGGAGACGGGGTCTTGCTCTTGTTTAGGCTGATCTGGAACTCCTGAGCTCAGGCAATCCACCCGCCTTGGCCTCCCAGAGTGCTGGGATTATAGGCGGGAGCCTGACCCATGGTGTATTAGCTGCTATATTATCATTACTGTCACCCCTCTCTGCCTTGATTGCTTGTCTTTAGAAGGCCCATAATACTATTATTTACTGCATCTGCCAAGAGAGTGGAATCTGTGCAAAGTGCTTGATGTGGCACCTGGCATTGAGAATGGGCTCCGTGGATGTGGCCCTTGGTGAGATTTCGCTTTCAGGCTGGGCCTGGCCTAGGATGAGCTTCTCCTTTGTTCCTGGGTGTCCTCGAACTGTCCATCAAATACACCTGTGGGGTCAGCTGACCCCAGGGCAGAGGTCAGGTTCTTTTTCATGTGGGAAAGCTCTGTAAAGAGTCTCACAGTGCCCAGGAATTCTTGTCTTTGAGTTGTACAGTAAGGGTGTCTTCATGTCCCCTGCTCCCCAGCTGTCAGGTGGTGGGCTGGGGGGGGGCGGGGGTAAGGGGGTGTGTTTCCTGGATGCGTAGATGACCACTCAGTGACACAGTGGCCTTGCAGAGAATGGCTGGATGAGCGTCACTGAGACAGGTTTAAAATGCAACCTTGTGAAAGTCTGCAGTGCTCTCTCTCCAGGGCAGTCTGTGTGTTGTCGTCCAAGGCTGTATTCCAGAATGATGCATGTTCTCTTCTTGATGCTGCCATTTTTCTCTGTGTGTCCCTCCTCTGATTCCTTATTCCTCCACCTTCATTCCTGGGCTTTCTCTTCCCCTCCCCTCCTCCTTCCCCTCACAGCCATCCCTCTCCTTTCCCTCTCCTACCTTCTCTGTCCTCTCTCTCCTTCCCCCCCTTCCCTCTCTCTCCTTTCTTTTTTTTTTTTTTGAGACAGAGCCTCAAGCTATCCCCCTGGGTAGAGTGCCATGGCATCACAGCTCATAGCAACCTCCAACTCCTGGGCTCAAGCGAGTCTCCTGCCTCCGCCTCCCAAGTAGCTGGGACTACAGGTGCCTGCCACAGCACCCGGCCATTTTTTGGTTGCAGCCATCATTGTTGTTTGGCGGGCCCGGGCTGGGGATTCGAAGCAGCCACCTTAGGTGTACGTGGCTGGTGCCTTAGCCGATTGAGCCACAGGCGCCGAGCCCATTTATTTTCTTAGTTATAATCTCTCTCTTTTTTTCCTCCTCCTCACTCAGTGATTAGCTGGGCATCAGCCATGTCCCCGAGTGTCCGAGAGTGGCGGAGATGCTGTGACCCTCCTCCCATCTGCCATCTTCTTTTGTCTCAAGGGAACAACAGAGTTTTGCCTTTGTGGTAGTGAGGCAGGCCCACACCTAATTAAACTGGAGGAAACATTAGGCCCTGGAGCCTTGTTCTCCTCGTGTGTCATAAGGGTTTGAATGAGAGGGCCAGATTAGCCCCACTCCTAGCTGTTTACTACACAAGCCCCATTCCTAGTGGTTTACTGCGGTTTACTGCATAAACTCCATTCCTAGCCCTTCCGCCCCAACCTCCGCCAATAAAACCTGCAGAGCCACTCCCTGCTGCCTTCCCTCACCCCTCACCTGTACCAATCCAAACCCTCCTTTACTAAGGAAATCACCAACCACCAATCAAAAATGTACTCGTACCCTCCTCCCCTTCTTGCTTTCTGTACCCCATAAAAACTTGCTCCACCCCAGATTCGGGGCTCGTCCTAAGCTTGCATGCCAGGAGAGTCCAGACCCAGGTCTGAATAAACCTCACCTCTTGCCTTTTACATCGGAGTGTGTCTCGGATTCGTCTGTTGGGGCTATTTGGGGGAATTTTCGGGCACAACAGATCACCACCAGAGAGACTTTTACTGAGTACTCTCTGAGCCATTAAACCATTTAATCCTCACAGCAACCCTAGGAGACAGTATTGCTGTGATCTATAGTTTATAGATGAGGAGACCAAACCCATGGTAGGTGGAAGTTAAGTGGCAGAGCTGGTGTTTAAGTCTGTATGCGCCTGTCTCTGGGATCAAGGCTCTTCATCTCCGTGTTGGGGAGCTCATCCTCCAACCACATCAGAGGAAACATTTTGTTTTCTTTCTAGTGACCACACTGACATCAATCCAATCCTCACAGCCATCTGGGTGTAGTTTTTCCATTAGTCAAAAATCCATACAAGCCTGCTACCAGCTGGCCCACATTTGGCTGCAAGGACCTGACACGTTTCATCAAATGATTTGCTAAAATCAACATGAGATTTCATCAAGGATTTACCTCAGGAGACTCCCTAAATAATAACTCAACATGAGCCCAGCAAACTCTCCCCTAAATCCTGCCTAAGCTGTCACATGTGGCACATGGGCCCGGCCAAGATCAGGAAGCACCTCTGCCCTCCTGAAAGCCAGATCTTCGGGAAGTGACAGTGGACAGCTAGCAGGGGGTGAAATATGACAGCAGCTGCCAAGTGGCAGGAGAGAGGAGATTACCAGGGATCTGAAGAAAGGCTGCACAGTGGTAAGATCTGCTCTAGAGGCAGCTGGGGGCCCTGGGGGCCTTCCTCCAGGCCGTTCTCCTTGGGGCAGGGTTTGCCAACTGATGTCTCCAGGCTCCAGCTGGGGCCCCAATAGAGGAAATGGGCCCTGAGGGGGCGTAATCACTAAATTGCTTGTGAAGTATGCCTGGCGCCTTTTCATTGCTCCGTAAGTGCTAGCTCTTGTTTCTGTGTTATTAGCAGGGCAGCTGTTACTCAGTCCCGGGGAACTATTATTCAGCCTCACTGGGCACAGTGGTGCTGGATCTTCCAATTCATCAACAGAAGCTGGGAGTCTGGATTTTAACAGAAATCTCCCAATTTTTCCATACTGGCAACTGGATAGTTGATTTTAGGTGTCAACTTGACTGGATTGAGGGATACCTAGATGGCTGTGAAGCATCATTTCTGGGTGTGTCCGTGAGAAGAGATGGTGTGTGAGTCAGTGGGCTGAGTGGGGAAGCCCCTCCCTCAGTGTGGGTGAGTGCCATCCAATCAGCAGGAGTTCTGAACGGAACAAAAAGACAGATGGGGCAAATTCTCTTTCTCTTGGCTCGGCGCCTGTGGCTCAATCGGCTAAGGCGCCAGCCACATACACCTGAGGTGGCGGGTTCGAATCCCCAGCCCGGGCCCGCCAAACAACAATGATGGCTGCAACCAAAAAATGGCCGGGCGTTGTGGCGGGCGCCTGT
>CAUYQV010123125.1:0-15538 GCA_963574575.1 Galagoides demidoff | reverse complement strand
TCCCAGCTACTTGGGAGGCTGAGGCAGGAGACTCACTTGAGCCCAGGAGTTGGAGGTTGCTGTGAGCTGTGATGCTACAGCACTCTACCCAGGGCGACAGCTTGAGGCTCTGTCTCAAAAAAAAAAAAAAAAGTCAGCTTGTCACAGTGAAGTATGCCTGTTTTCTATCATTTCCATAGCCTGAGCCTTAGGTAGACCCCATCTTTGGAGTAATTGTAGACCTGGAACGTGTAATTGTTTATGTGTGGTAAGTATTAATATCATATTTTAAATGTACTAGGAGAACATCACAGCAAAGCAGCCCTACAAAAAACTTTTTATAATAATTGTATTACTAGACTGAGTGTGGTGGCTCACTCCTGTAATCCTAGCACCCTGAGAGGTAGAGGTGGGAGGATCACTTGAGCTCAGGAGTTTGAGACCAGCCTGAGGGAGAAACCCTTGTCTCTACTAAAAATAGAAAAACTAGCTAGGCATCATGATAGGTATCTGTAGTCCCAGCTACTCAGGAGGCTGAGACAGGAGGATTGCTTGAACCAGGAGTTTGAGGCTGCAGTGAACTAGGTTGACACCACCACACTCTAGCCTGCACAACAGAGTGAGACTCTCAAAAAAAAAAAAACTTGTATGGCTAGAGCTAATTTTCCCTTTATTAGGGTTTCTTAAGCTGGGCATAAACCTGTAGTTACCTTTCTAGGATGATATGGCTGTTGTGATGTTATCAATGGGCTACAGGGCGGGGCATGAACTTATGATCTCACTGACCAGATGATTTTGGAGGTGAGAGATGTCAGCAGACCCCTAGGTTTGGGAGAATTTATATTTTAATGTTTAGTTGTTATTAAATTCAAAGAGGCTGTCTGTTGAAAAGGAAATAACTCAGGAGAGCTTGAATTCTCATGTGGTTGTGAGGTTTGTTTTTACCTCTGTACTGGGTTCCAATATGTCCCCCCCTAAAAAAAAAAGTCATCCTGAAAAACCTGTCTTCCTTGCCTAACTATGGTACAATGGCCTCAGGTCCTTTCCAGACTCTCTGGTCTGAGTCTCAGGGCCATCTGTTCTCTGTAAAATGCTTTTTGGGAAAGACTACTTTCCCATCTGCTTTCCTTTGGTGGTCTTAGTCTCGGCACTAAATATTTATAAAGGTAGCACTGGAACCTCTTTCTAGTTGTTATTTTTTCAAGATTCGGTGAGATTTTGAGGCAGATAGGAGCTTTTCTCATTTCACATATCCAAATGCTACTTGCTTTTCAGGTGCATTCTTTTCCTTTATTAGTCTTGGGTTGGAGGGAAGTCTATCTTTCTGTGCTTTGGAGGAGAGACTTTGCTTATCAAAGCAAAAACTGACTGGGCTGGCTCTGGCTGCTTTAGAGCCATATGTCCTCCTGGCTTTTTGGTCACTGGCATGCAGGTTCAGGGTAGCTCCTTAGGTTCATTCTTTTCCTTTGTCTTTCTGACAGAGTATAGTCGCTTTGAATCGAAGATACACGACTTACGAGAACAAATGATGAATAGCAGCATGAGCTCTGGGTCTGGGTCCCTCCGAACCAGTGAGAAGAGGTCCTTGTATGTCAGGTAAGTTGCCCTACCAGGCCCTGTGCTGGAGGAGGAGAGCTCTGTGCCAACCCAACCCTTCTTGTTTAACTAGTGGGGTAGGGAGTGTGTACTCCCAGTACTAAAATAACACTTCTCACTGTATGCTCAGGTTGTGTATTTTATGGTCAATATCTCCTCCCTTTTGCTAGCTCGCTTCTTCCTTTTCACTCATGAATGACTCAGTATGGATCAGTACTGGAAAATTTTATTTTACTCCAACTGTAAAAGACTGTTAGGTGATTGTTGCTAGTCAGCATTCAAGTATCAGTCAGGTGTTCAAAGTACTTTGCTTACAGTCTGTACTTTAAGGTGAAAACTTGGCACCTCCCCCCATTACCTTGTACATATTCATAGTAGACGTTAGGATTCTTATCTAAGCGTATCAACTATCACAGTGTTCTGGTACAGGGTCTTTCTTAAGAGATCAAAGAACTTACACGTTGCTGCATTTTGAATGTTTTTTTGTTTCCATTCCCCCAAGCTCCCTCACCCCCTACTGTATTGGTCTGTATCTATGAATCATGGGACAGAATGGTGTATGTTCCCTAGGAAGAGGGAGTGGAGGGAACAGATATATCACATTAACTGTATTGCTGCTAAAAGCTATACTAAAATATTTTTAAGGTTGAGCTTCTGACTCTTCAGGTGTAGTATAATGCTTGGTCAGGTTAAAGTACAAATCTCCTGAGTTGGAGTCCCAAATGAACACTATAGTTTCCTTCTTCTGGCCTTGTTTCTTGGTGAAACTCCAACATTTTGGTGCAAGTATAGGGTTTCTCGTCAAGGTTAAAACTCTTAGAGAAAGAGGTAGTGTGATTACTTTTGTGAGTCTGAAGTAGCTATGGCGCGTGTTTAATGCTTAGGTGTGTGGCTGTATCACACATGCTCTTGGGTTGAACATTTTCTTTTTTTGCATTTTTTTGGCCGGCGCTGGGTTTGAGCCCACTACCTCTGGCATATGGGGCCAGTGCCCTACTCCTTTGAGCCACAGGCGCCACCCTGGTTGAACATTTTCTAGTGGTCTCTGATACCTGCTAGAGGTGGGGAGACTGCATTTGCTAGTTGCCTGACAATATGACAACTGCTGGGTCCTTAGGGTGTGATATGGCAATAGCTTACCCTGTTACAGGGAGGTAGGGAGTGGAGTAGAGTGGAGGGATGCCATCTCTGAGCCTGAAGCCCACTACAACCCTTCACTTTCTTTTCTAAAATGAATCCTTGACTCCAATCCTTTTATGTTGAGAGCCTTTGCTGTGCTCATCTCCTGCTGTGAAGGGTATGGTAGGAAGGTTGGACTAGGCCTTGGCCATCTTTCTAGCCTATGGAAAAGAAAGTCCTATTGTTTGTCATTAAAGCCTTTGCTCCAAGCCTGCAGCCTAGATGCTGGAGCACTGATGGGGAGAATGAGAAATGTGCTGTCGCCCCCTCACCCCCGAAAATGGGTAATGCTTATATGACTTGGTCAGGATAGTTCCATTCCCGTGCTTCCAGCCCCACAAATGTGGCACTCCAGTGTGCGTGGGAAGCTGCTCTTTAGGCAAGACAGTTTATTCAAAGAGCTTTATTTTTAGATTTCCCTTCTCTGCCTATCCTGTGCTAGAGTTCTCCTTGCCTGGGCAGGGGGAATAGGGCATTGGCTCCCTGTCAGGAACACCCTTCTCTGGCCCAGGCAAGGGATATATTCAGCCTAACTCTGGGAAGGAGGGAAGAACCATGACTCTGTTTCTAGTGAATCCATTTATATAATCTGCCCTTAACATTGTCTAGATAACATTTGTATTCTCTGAGGAAAATAGATATGGTTTAGAAAATAATCATTTATGGTGGCGCCTGTAGCTCAGTGGGTAGGGCACCTGCCACATACACCCAGGCTGGTAGGTTTGAACCCAGCCCCGGCCAGCTAAAATCAACAGTGACAACTGCAACAAAAAAATAAATAATAACCATTTGTGATCACTAGATTTAATCAGGGGAAATATTGTCTTATGGCTAACGCAGTGAGTTAAAGTCCTCTGCTCTTTCCTTTTTTTTTTTTTGCAGTTTTTGGCTGGGGCTGGGTTTGAACCTGCCACTTCCAGCATATGGGGCCAGCGCCCTACTCTTTGAGCCACAGGCACCACCCTGCTCTTTCCTTTTGTTCCTATATTTGGGCTTTAACTCTGCACTTGGTTCCCTTTCTTTACCATATAAACTTATTTAAGCTTCTTCCATTCTTTTTTGTTTGTTTTGTTTTGTTGCAGTTTTTGGCTGGGGCCAGGTTTGAACCCACCACCTCTGGTATATGGGGCCCCTCCTCCTTTGAGCCACAGGTGCTGCCCAGCTTCTTCTATTCTTAAAAAAAGAAAAAATTCCCTTGATACCAATGGTCTCTTAATTGTATTGTCTTTCTTCATTTGCTTACTGTATTTGCCAAATTATATGCTAGAAAATGCCAGTTCTTCAACATACACGATGGCTCACTCCTGTTAGAAAGCTGAAACAGGAGGATCACTTCAGGCCAAGAATTCCAGACCTGCCTGGGCAACATAGCAAGAGCCAATCTTTGCAAATAAATAAGATTTTTAAAAAGTATTGTATGAAAAATCAGTAAGTTGGGCAAGTGCTGGCTGAAACAGAGGAAAACACAGTCCTTTCTTGTGTTTATTCTCCAGTAGAGACTGTACTAGGCAGTTCCCCAAAATATAAGAGCATGGGAACATTATTTGGAGAAACCTGTCTTAACATTCAGGTTGGGAGCTTGGTGCCTGTGTCTCAAACAGCTAAGGCGCCAACCACATACACCTGAGCTGGCGGGTTCGAATCCAGCCCGGATCAGCCAAACAACAATGATGGTTGCAACCAAAAAAAAAAAAAAAAAAAAGAAATGGCCAGGCGTTGTGGTGGGCGCCGGTAGTCCCAGCTACTTGGGAGGTGGAGGCAGGAGAATCTCTTGAGCCCAGGAGTTGGAGGTTGCTGTGAGCTGTGATGCCATAGTACTCTACCCAGGGCTACTGCTTGAGGCTCTATCTCAAAAAAACAAAAACCATTCAGGTTGGGAGATGTTAGAGTCATCTATACTTGGCTGCTGCTACTTCAAATCACCTCTCTTTCACTAGCCCAAAAGGAAGTGTACATCTGCATTTCAATGTGGTGGTTCTGAGCAGCTCTGGGAAGCTCCAGAAGAGCAGAAGCTTGGCTCTGTCAGGGATCAGTGGTGACCTCTTAGTTATCAGACTTAACAATTGGTTCTCTGACGTTATTTTGACCTCTTTACCACATTTGTTTCCATGAATTACCTACTTCTAGAAGGCTCTCTCACTACCTTGCTGACCTCTCAGTACCTTTCATTAGCTCTGCCCCCTATATGGCATTGTCATTTATTTTCACAGCTTCAAATCCTATTGTTGTATAAATGACATCCTTGATCTCTTTACCAAACTCCAGACCTGCATGGCAGCTACTTGCCCACGTGTGCATAAAGCTGCCCATCAAATGCTTCAAACAAGCAGCATGTACTTTCCTTATCTAATTGCCTCACCCTATCATGTGTAAAAGGAACAGTTTTGTTCTGTCACCCAAGGCAGATTCCTGCTTAACATAAGAAAGGAAGAACTGGCTCAGCTGTAGCTCCATGGTTAGGGCGCCAGCCACATACATTGGAGCTGGCGGGCAGGTTTGAATCCAACCCGGGCCTGCCAAACAACAATGACAACTACAACCAAAAAATAGCTGAGTGTTGTGGTGGGCACTTGTAGTCCCAGCTACTTGGGAGGCTGAGGCAAGAGAATTGCTTAAGCCCAAGAGTTTGAGGTTGCTGTGAGCTGTGATTTCACAGCTCTCTACCGAGGGTGACATAGTTACACTCTGTCTCAATAAAAAGAAAAAAAGAAAGAAAGGAAGAACTGATGATTAAAACTGTTAGGAAATCCAGTGGACTGTTTCTGGATATAGTAAATTTGATCTTTTGTCACTCAAGGTATTACAGAAGATACTGGGCAACTGTTTCCCTGGGTGTTGCAGAGGGTTGAAGCTGAAGCTTAGAAGGTTTCACTAGTTCCCCAGTGTCTTCAGAGTAAAGGGGAACAAACATTTAAGGAACACCTACTCTATATCAGGACCTTTGTTATTCTCTTTGAATGGCTTTTAAAGTCCCTTTACTGGCTCGGCAACTGTGGCTCAAGTGGCTAAGGCGCCAGCCACAGACACCTACGGTGGTGGGTTCGAATCCAGTTCGGGCCTGCCAAACAACAATGATGGCTGCAACCCCAAAATAGCTGAGTGTTGTGGTGGGCACCTGTGGTCCCAGCTACTTGGGAGGCGGAGGCAGGAGACTCGCTTGAGCCTAGGAGTTGGAGGTTGCTGTGAGCTATGATGCCACAGTATTCTACCCAGGGGGACAGCTTGAGGCTCTGTCTCAAAAAAAAAAATCCTTTTAATAATTCTATAAAGTAGATGTTGTGATTCCCATTTTGCAGATAATAAAACTGAGACTCCAGTTAGAGAGCTATGATGTTCCAAAACTAGAATTTGAACCTGGTTGCTCAGGTGTGGTTCAGTTAGCATTTTCCCAGCTTACTGATAGGGATCAGCTGGAATATTAGTAAAAAATACAAATTCCCTGCCAGTGAGTTGGATTCACCAAATTTGGCAAAATGTATTTTTTTGAGACAGAGTCTCACTCTGTTGCCCAGGCTAGAGTGCTATGGTGTCAGCCTAGCCCAGAGCAACCTCAAACTCTTGGGCTCAAGTGATCCTCCTGCCTCAGCCTGCTGCGTAGTTGGGCCTATAGGTGCCCACTACAATGCCTGGCTAGTTCTTCTATTTTTAGTGGATATGGGATCTCACTTTCACTCAGGCTGATTTCTAACTCCTGAACTCAAGCAATCTACCTGCCTTGGCCTCCCAGAGTGCTAGGATTACAGGCGTGAGTCACAGCACCTGGCCTGAAAATGTATGTTTTTAGCAAACAATCAGAACACTCAAGAATAACTGTTTATGTGTCACAAGAGACATTTCTGTATCACTAAATGTTGAATTGAATTACTAAATGAATTACTAAACCTTGCACATACCTTAGCTCCTACTATGTGGAAAGCAGTAAATCACAGGTATGATTCCTGCCCTCCAGCAGCTTACTATGTGGAAAGCAGTAAATCAGAGGTATGATTCCTGCCCTCCAGCAGCTTACCATCTACCTGGAAAGTATTGAGCAGCAAGTGGTTAAAGTGAAGGAAACTTTTCTGTTTGTGTTTTACCTCTAATTCATTTTTCTGTTCCTTGCCCTTCTGACAAGTTTCCATTTCCTTCCCTTCCCTTCACCTGTGTGTCTACCCCTCTCTGGTATGCTTGGGTTTGCAAAACTGTATTAAAGAAAGCAGTACCCTCTTAGAGCTGCACTGAGGCTGTAGCAGGTGAAACCCAAGGGAGCTGTAGCAGTGGTAACCATAGGGGAGATGGGATTTGTGGACCAGGGAACAGGAGTGTGAAGGAAACATAACAGTGTTTGGAAAATGAAGCTTGGTTTTAAAGTCACCAGTGACTTAATGGAAAAAGTCTTCCCTACCTTCATCATACAAGAATCATTTCTTTTTTGTTTGTTTGTTTGTTTGTTTTTGAGATGGAGCCTCAAGCTGTCTCCCTGGGTAGAGTGCCGTGGCTTCACTCACAGCAATCTCCAACTCCTGGGCTCAAGCAAGTCTCCTGCCTCTGCCTCCCAAGTAGCTGGGACCACAGGCGCCTGCCACAACGCCCGGCTATTTTTTTGGTTGCAGCCGTCATTGTTGTTTGGCGGGCCCGGGCTGGATTCGAACCCACCACCTTAGGTGTGTGTGGCTGGCACCTTAGTCACTTGAGCCACAGGCGCCGAGCCTAAGGATCATTTCTTAAATAGATGAGCAGGGTAAACACAACCCCCTTGGTCTGCCTAGCCTAGGGCTTTTGCTTGGATGGTGAATTTGCCTTGCCCACTGTAAAAATACACAGAAATATATATCTCTTTTGGGCTTCTTGCTCAGAGCTGGGGAGGCTAAGTGTTCAATTCAGGTGATTCTGATGTGAAGGCAGTACAAAGATATGGGGTAGGTTAGGGTTCCAGAGATGATCTCATCCTATACTTGTATGTATTTATTGAATGAGTGAAGGAAAGACATTGCCCTCCAAAGAGTGCCTGTGGCTCAAAGGGTAGGGTGCCAGCCCCATATGCCAGAGGTGGCAGGTTCAAACCCACCCCCAGCCAAAAAAAAAAAAAAAGAATTCAAAGATTGCCAAGAGGATCAGTAGTATAATTTTAGGAGTAACTTTTGAATGTTTATTCAGGCTAGGCTGGCTGCACTCTTTGCAGTCAGAGGTCAGCATTTAGGCAGTTGGGAGTTATTCCCAACTGGCCATCTGCCATCAGAGTCTTCTTCCCACTCCAGGAAGGAAATCATGTTGGGGTATCTGTGAGTCTTGATTTAAGAAACAATGTCAGAGGCTCGGCCCCTCTAGCTCAGTGAGTAGGGTGCCAGCCACATACACCGAGGCTGGTGGGTTCAAGCCTAGCTAGAGCCTGCTAAACAACAATGACAACTGCAACCAAAAATAGCTGGGCATTGTTGTGGGCACCTGTAGTCACAGCTACTTGAGAGGCTGAGGCAAGAAAATCGCTTAAGCCCAAGAGTTTGAGGTTGCTGTGAGCTGTGATGCCACAGCACTGTACCGAGGGTGACATAGTGAGATTCTGTCTCAAAAAAAAAAAAAAAAAAGAAAAGAAAAAGAAACAATGTCAGAAATAATGGTTTGGTCATCAGTGAGGGCTGGAGAATGTTCCTTCCTGTCAATAAGCAGGCATTAATTGTGTAACTACTGTGTGCTTTGCCCAGAGTCATCATGCTTAGCAGACCCTAACTTGGTCTTGTTCTTTAAAGTTTGATAGTAGATTCAAATGTAAACTACATAATATTAGCAGGCTTTACTATCTGATAGACTTTGAGAGTGATGATAATATGTATTTTTAAAAGCCAGCAACAGGTTCGGCACCTGTGGCTCGAGTGGCTAAGGTGCCAGCCATATACACCTAAGGTGGTGGGTTCTAATCCAGCCCGGGCCCGCCAAACAACAATGATGACACAACCAAAAAATAGCCAGGCATTGTGTTGGGCGCCTGTGGAGTTGGAGCTTGAGCATAGGAGTTGGAGGTTGCTGTGAGCTGTGATGCCATGGCACTCTACCCAGGGGGACAGCTTGGTGCTCCGTCTCCAAAAAAAAAAAAAAAAGCCAGCAATAGTGTATGTAAGTGTTCAGTGGTACCAGAGAGTGGGGCAGAGTTTCCTGCATCAGTGACTTCTGGAATTGCCTGTTCCCAAACACTACTGGCCTGTACTTGTAATCTCTCAGCTCATCTTGTCATCTGCAGGTATTATGAGCCCCTGAACAGTCAGTCACTTATTGTGGGTTGATTCGTCCTTGAATACCTCTCTAACTTTGTAATTGCCCTCTAAAGGCTGAAAGTTTGAGATAGACTAAGGAAAAAAATGCCCTTACCTCCTCTCTGTGCACCCTTCTTCAAGACGCACCAGGGATGCCTAATTTGCTAGTTGCTCCTCTTGTGATGACCTACCCTGTACCTACCTGAGTGCTTGGGTTCAGGCTTTTAGGCTGCTTTCTAAAAGCTACTGGAAATTTTAAGTTTCTTACTAAGTTCAAGGGCTGATGAGTGCTATATTATAGCTTTCTATACATACTTTATATAGGCTGTGCAAGGGATGGGCTGCTCAGCCTTAAAATAATATGGGCCCTTCATCCAATACTTACTGGCCAAAGGAAGAAAGTGATATCTTAGATCCCAGCTACTATGGAAGGGAAATATAGTAGGAGAACCATCTGAGGGTTAGTAACTAGGGAATAAATGGGGGAACATTCCGTGGACTTCCCCCGCCAATAACCTGGTCTCATCCACCATTCACAGACATTCAGAATTCTACACAGAGCATGAGATGGTTTCAGTTCTTAAGGGTCTTCCTCTTTGGTTGTACAATATGAAACCTCAGCAAACCTTGCAAGAGGCCAGACATAGTGGCTCATACCTATAATCCTAGCACTTTGGGAGGCCAAGGTGGGAGGATTGCCTGAAATCAGGAATTTCAGACTAGCCTGAGCAAGAGTGAGACCCCCATCTCTACTAAAAATAGAAAAATCAGCTGAGTATGGTGGTGGGTGCCTGTAGTCCCAGCTACTTGGGAGTCTCAGGCAGGAGGATCTCTTGAGCATGGGAGTTTGAAGTTGTGGTGAGCTAAGATAATGCCATTGCACTCTATCCAAGGTTACAGAGTGAGACTTTGTCTTAAAAAATAAATAAAACTGCCTTGAAGGAATTAAATAGCAATATCCCAAAGCTGCAGATGCTGGCACAGATGTGGAGAGAGGGGAATACTTTTTATACTATTGGTGGGATTGCAAACTAATACAGCCTCTTTGGAAAGAAGTATGGAGAATCCTCAAAGAACTCAAAATATACCTTCCATTTGATCCTGTAATCCCATTACTAGGTATCTACCCAGAAAGAAAAAAAAAATCATTTTGTCATAAGGACATTTGCACTAGAATTTTTATCGTAGCTCAGTTTACAATTGCCAAAATGTGTACTCAACCCAAGTGACCATCAACACATTAATGGATTAATAGACTGTGGTATGTGTATGCTGCCATGGAATACTATTCAGCCAGAAAAAGTTGGAGACTTTACATCTTTTGCATTAACCTGAATAGAGTTAGAGAACATTCTCTTTAGTAAAGTATAACAAGAATGGAAAAGCAAGTATCCAACATACTCAATGCTAATATGAAACCAGTAGATGAACTAATACATGCCTACACAAGAGAAAAACTCAGTGTAATTCAAGCTGGGGGGAAGAAGAAGAAGAGAGGGGGATTAGTGAGTTCTCACCTAATAGGCACAATGTAAGGGTATATTATGAGACACCTCCGGGGTGAGGAGAACAACTACAACAGGCACCTTACTTAACAAACACAAATATTGTAACCTAATGGTTTGTACTCTCATTAATCTGAAATTTTAAAAACGAATTAAATAGCAGTAAATAGACAATACACATAAAGAAAGGTTGCTGCCAGTACATGCTATGGGTTTAGAAGAAGGGGACTTGGAGTGGGCAAGATCTCAAAGAAGGGAAACACTTGGACTATACCTTAGAGGAGTTGCTGAGGGGGTGATGGGGCCATCAGAACATCTCTGCAAGAAAGATGGCTTGAACCTCAAGTAGAGAGGTGGGCACGGTACTAGGTGAGTTCAGAATCAAACCCGTGCCTTTGAGCTCTTACTTGCTTTGCATAGAGAAACCTGTTTGACCAGTTTCCTTGGCAGTTGCCATTCTCTTTGCATTCTGGTTCACTAAGACGGTATGGTTGCTGTGCCAGGTGGTTGTGATTTCTCTGGATCACAATTTAGAATCTGAACTACAAAAACTTTTGCCTAATAATTTGTTCACTTGAAGTCGATTATATTCTTACTTTACCATCCAACATAAAGGGCCCAGCTGAAAGGAAGATTCAGTAAAGTCCCCTAGAGCACGTGCATTATCTCTATGGATGGGTGCATGTATCTCTTCGGGGATATTTTATAGATCACCTCTTAAAAAAAAAAAAACCTTTGAAGACCTTTCGAAATGTTTTCTCCTTAGGGAGATAGATGGAAGTATTTCAGATTGCATGTGAAAACCCCACACTGTACCCCAGAAGTGTATTAATGTACATAGTTATCATTCAATAAAAAAATTAAAAAATAAAAAATAAAAAAAAAAGCCTAAAAAAAAAAAAAAAGAAAGCTGGAGTGTTGAAGATTAGCTTAGGAACTCAAACCCATAGACCCCTGGGAAATTGCATCTGTTCTTCATGATGGTGTGATGGCTCTGGAAAGCTTCATTGTTGTCTACTATCACTTTGTTTTTACATGTCGCATTTTTCCTGTGCCACATTCTTTACCCTTCTCTTAAATACATTAGAACCTCTGTAAGTTGACCACCAAACCGACTGTAACAAAGTGGTCAACACAAAGAGGTGGTCAACATAAGGAATGAGACCTACTGTACTAATATATCCATGTGGTGCATGTCCAATCTGTGAAAATTAGGTCAACTTACGGAGGTGGTCAATGTAGGGAGGTGAGCAACTATGGAGTTTCTGCTGTAATTTAATATTTTTCTGACCTGGCTTCAACATTTGAAAAGTTACAGGAACACCCAGGGTCTGGTTCTCCCTTGGATTTATAGAGGTACAAAGCCATAACTAAGGAGGAGCATATTCAGGGGCAAATCATCTTTTACTTCAGGCTGGGGATGGTAATATTTACATAATCTTTGTTCTCTCATAACACAGTGTTTCCTTCTTACTAAGTCCTTATTAACTCAGTGAAATTCTTTTATCTAGACCCAGAAAAAATAACGAGTTTCTGAGGCTTTTTTTTCTTGAGACAGGGTCTTGCTCTGTTGCCTAGGCTAGAGTATGGTGGCTTCATCATAGCTCACTGCAACCTAAAACTTTTGGGCTGAAGTGATCCTCCTACTTTATCCTCCTGAAAAGCTGGGACTGTAGGTGTCTGCCACCAGGCCCAGCTGATTTGTCTATTTTTTTTGTAGCTTTGTAGAAACAGGGTCTCACTCTTGCTCAGGTTGGTCTTGAACTCCTGAGCTCAAGCAGTGTTCCTGCCTCACCCTCCCAGAGTGCTAGAATTACAGCTGTGAGCCACTGTACTGGCCTGGGTTTCTGAGGCTTCTGTTCTCCCAACACACCATCTTGTCAGATAATCTGACACGCTGAGCATGTGCACATGCATGTATATGTGTGTGTATGTTGTCTGTATTGATGCATATATGAGACCGGGGTGGCAGATAGTTAATTATGGCCTTTCTTTAAGTGTCTGGAGATAGCTACATTTTGCTTCCTTTATTCCTGTTCACTCTTTTTGAATGGGGTTGAAATGGTTGGTTGCTGAGTCATCTGGGCCTTTTATGAGTGGGATTTCAGTTCTGGGACAGTGGTTCAGTCTGATTGGAAAGAGGCAGTATCTGCCTTGACTATCTCTAGTGCTTGCCCTAAGGATAGAAAGGGGAGGGAGAGATGTCAGTGTTGCCGAGAAAGGCACTCTTTCTTCCTCTTACCAGGCCTGAAATGAGGCTTTTATAAGAAGATGCCAAACTCTGTCACTTTATTAGGATTCTAGGCTGTTTCTAAGAAACTGTCACTGCCAGACAGCTACAGTGCAGTATACTTAAAAATCCTAGAAAGGTAGTATTTTTTTAAAAACTACTAAAGTGTAATTATGTAATTTACATAGCTTTTTATTATTTGAAAATATATGTCATGTGAGAGGTTGTTTGACTTTTAATGCTCTGGCCTGATCTCTTTTACTAGGTTAATTTCGACATATAAGTTTAGCCTGTTAATGGGATAAAAAGCTGAGGCAGTAAAGTTGGTAATACAAGGCCTACCAAGTGAATGTGAAACTCCTTAGTGCAATAATCCAGGCCTTTTCTTACACTGTTCCCTTTAGCTGGAAGGACCCTTTTCTGTCTCCATCTTTTTTTTTTTTTCTTTTTGAGACAGTCTCACTTTGTCACCCTGGGTAGAGTGCCCTGGTGTCATACCTCATAGCAACCTCAAACTCTTGGGCTCAAGTGATTCTCTCGCCTCAGCCTCCTGAGTAGCTGGGACTACAGGTGCCCACCACAATGCCTGGATATTTTTTCTTTTTTAGGGGCAGGAGTCTCACTCTTGCTCATACTGGTCTCAAACTGGTGAGCTCCAGCAATCTACCCACTTCGGCCTCCCAGAGTGCTAGGATTACCAGCCCCATCTATACCTTTTGAAATCTTAAACCTTCATTGAGGCCCAATTCAGAAGCAGTATACCCTTATAATTTTCCACATACTAGATGTGATCCTGTAAATGCTTTTACGCCTTGGTTTGTCCTCCTTTTAGGCTTCTTGCTATAAAACATACTCAACGGGGCGGTGCCTGTTGCTCAAAGGGGTAGGGTACCAGCCCCATATGCCGGAGGTGGCAGGTTCAAACCCAGCCCCGGCCAAAAAAAACAACATACTCAACATACTCTCTTGGTAGCAAACTTCACAGGACCAGGAACTTTGTTTTTCCATCTAATGCAGTGCCCCACTTAAAGAAGACTCAGTAAGTATTTAAATAGTGGAAGATTGGTATTTTTTAGATGTAGCCAAATGGAAACTTAGCTTTTTAAAAATATATATGTAGGATGGGTGTGGTGGCTCACACCTGTAATCCTAGCACTCTGGAAGGCCAAGGTGGGTGGATTGCTTGAGCTCACGAGTTCGAGACCAGCTTGAGCAAAAGTGATACCCCATCTCTACCAAAAATAGAAAAACTGAGGCAAGAGGATTGCTTGAACTCCAAGAGTTGGAGATTGTCAGTAGCTATAACACCATGGCATTCTACCCAGGGTGACAGCTTGAGACTGTCTCAAAAAAAAAATATATATGTATATACATATAGACACACATACATATATACACAACTGTGACTTTGACCTTGTGAAATTTTCTGAGATTAAGAGTCCCATCCCAGTCTATTCTAGATGAGGCCCTGTATGTATCTGGGTCTAGCTATCATCATCTATGAGGAAGTTTTCTAGCTCATAAACAAAATTTCTTTTCTATTCTTTTTTTTTTTTTTTTTGAGACAGAGCCTTAAGCTGTCCCCCTGGGTAGAGTGCCATGGCATTACAGCTCACAGCAACCTCCAATTCCTGGGCTCAAGTGAGTCTCCTGTCTCAGCCTCCCAAGTAGCTGGGACCACAGGCACCTGCCACAACGCCCAGCTATTTTTTGGTTGTAGCTGTCATTGTTGTTTGGCAGGCCCAGGCTGGATTCGAACCTGCCACCTTAGGTGTATGTGGCTGGCACCTTAGCCACTTGAGCCACAGGTGCCGAGCCAACAAAATTTCAGTAGGAAAAAGAAACAAAATGTATTTAGAGAAAATCCACATCATGGTTTGGAAAACAAACCAAAATTATGGCAAAGGCATGGATTGTTGAAGGATTTGGGAATGTGTAGCCTGGTAGACAAGACCTAGGAAAGACACAGACTTATTAAATGCTAGAGCTAGAAAGAAACTTAGAGAATCTCTAAGGATTTTTTTTATTAGATAGGAAGTTGTATAAAATAATCCCTAGAGCTCTAGTATCTCGCAAAGTTCTTCTATTTGCAGTTCTGATTGATAGAAAAGGAAATTCTTGTTAATTTATCTTTTAGATTTCCAAATGACAATAATATTCTAGTTCAGAATTTCAAATTCAGATACAGTGTTTCTATGTCTTTGATAAAATCTGTACTTAAAAAAGTATTGTTTCTCCTGTTCAGTATTCTTCATTCATCATTCATGAAGTCATCAAACAAAATCCAGATACAGACTTGGGTGCTACTTTTTGTTGGGAAATTGGAGTTAATACAACTTCCTTTTTTGTCTTATTTGCCAGGGAACTTAGCGTAAAATATGTTCCTCATCTGAAGTAAATGACTCAAGCCAGTGCTTGGTATAACTGTTTTCCCTTCGTTTTTTTTTTTTTTTTTTTTTTTTTTTGAGACAGAGTCTCAGGCTGTCGCCCTGGGTTGTGTTCCGTGGCGTCATAACCTGGTGTAACAGCAAACAACAACCACAAAAACATTGGCTTAAATTATGTCCCCCACCTGACTTAAATTACTCACGCCCGTGCTTGGTAAAACTGTTTTCCCTTCGTTTTTTTTTTTTTTTTTTTTTTTTTGGAGACAGAGTCTCAGGCTGTCGCCCTGGGTTGAGTGCCGTGGCGTCATAACGTGGTGTCACAGCTCACAGCAACCTCAAACTCTTGGGCTTAAGTGATTCTCTTGCCTCAGCCTCTCAAGTAGCTGGGACTACAGGCGCCCAACACAACGCCCAGCTATTTTTTGGTTGTAGTTG
>CAUYQV010123123.1:0-23340 GCA_963574575.1 Galagoides demidoff | reverse complement strand
CAATGATGGCTGCAACCAAAAAATGGCCGGGCGTTGTGGTGGGCGCCTGTGGTCCCAGCTACTTGGGAGGCGGAGGCAGGAGACTCACTTGAGCCCAGGAGTTGGAGGTTGCTATGAGCTGTGATGCCATGGCACTCTACCAGGGGGATAGCTTGAAGCTCCGTCTCAAAAAAAAAAAAAAAAAATGCATTTGAAATATGATGTTCATTGTAACATGGACTTTGAAAGGTAAAGGGAAAACTCTTGTGGTATTTGTTTTGGGTTCCCTCTTTTTTAAAAAATAAAGAGATTTATAGATAGCAAATACATCCTTTTTGGCATACAGTTTGGCAAATGTTTCCACTAACAGAATCAAGATACAGAATAATTTCATCACTGTCAGAAATTCCCCCTCCCTTATTCCTTTGTAGTCCTTTGGGTTTTTATGAAAGGTGAAATTCTAGTAGATAAGAATGTTGAGGGCTGAGCACAGTGACTCACGCCTGTAATCCTAGCACTCAGGGAGGCCAAAGTGGGTGGATCACCTGAGCTCACAGGTGGGAGACCAGGCTGAGCCCAAGTGAGACCTTGTCTCTAAAAATAGCCAGGTGTTGTGGTGGGCGCCTGTAGTCCCAGCTACTTGGAAGGCTGAGGCAAGAGAATCACTTGAGCCCAAGAGTTTGAGGTTGCTGTGAGATAAGACACCACAGCACTCTACCCAGGGCTACACAGTGAGACTGTCTCCAAAAAGAAAGAATGTTGAGAATAGTGAGCAATATACCGTTTGAAAAAGGTCCTATTGATGTTTGTGTTTAGTGGGATAATGTGACTTTTTTCTGTGCCAGAAATCTATAGACTTGCTATATAGTCATCTCGTCCCCTGCAAAGAGTCCGCTTCTATAATAGTAAAAATCATAATTGGTTAGTGACCATTTTCTTCAACTTTTTTCCCCTTTCTGGTTCAGTGTGAACAAGTTGCTAATGAAAAATCACGTTTTTCTTTAGTTTTAGTATCACAGTTAACTTCATTTCTTTCTTTTTTCTTTTTTTCTTTTTTTTTTTGAGACAGAACCTCAAGCTGTCACCTTGGGTAGAGTAACATGGCATCACAGCTCACAGCAACCTCAAACTCTTGGGCTTAAGCGATTGTCTTGCCTCAGCCTCCCAAGTAGTTGGGACTACAGGTGCCCACCACAACGCCCAGCTATTTTTTGGTTGCAGTTGTCATTGTTGCTTAGCAGGCCTGGGCCGGGTTCGAACCCACCACCCTAGGTGTATGCGGCCAGTGCCCTGCCGACTGAGCTATGGGTGCTGCCACTTTATTTCTTTAAAAATTATTTTATCAGTTCCTTTCTGCCTCACCTTGGCTCAAAAAATTTCAAATAAAGAACTCTTAGGGAAAATAAGAAAATAATGTCCTCTGTTGGTAATTATATTCCTATAAAAAAGGGAGAGAATTCCACTTCCTTCACATAAGACGTTAAGAGGTCATATTGCTATGTTTAGAATGTTTGTTTTGCCTGACACATGTAATGTAGTTTGTTTTTTCCCTTCTTCTCTGACCTTTTTTTTTTTTTTTTTGCCTGTAGCTGACCCTGTAGTGCCCTGCAATGAAACCCGATGGAGCCAGAAGTGGCAGTCATCTCGTCCCCTGCGAAGAGCCAGTCTCTCCCTGGGCTCCGGCTTCTGGCATGCTACTGGAAGACATTCAAGTAGACGGTTGCTGAGAGCCATTCCACGCCAGGTTGCACAGACGCTGCAAGCAGACGTGCTTTGGCAGATGGGATACACAGGTGTGTGCTGTTAACTGGCAACAGTGCAAGTCTGGGGTTTGGGACCTCCGTACGTCTCGGGAGCACCTGCCCTAAAGCCCTGCACTGACACACTTGTCCTCCTGTTTGCTGAGTGGGGCGCAGTCCAGTCGCTTAGTCGTGGTCTGTTGTGTCTGCTGTGCCAGGCATCTGTTGGTAATTGTCACCACTTGTGTCTTACTTTTGTTACCATTTCTGAGATTAGAAAGGGTAGATTGTTATCATTTCTCTCTATTGTACACAAGAAATACAGTACTACTTCACAGCCTGGGCTCGCTGGCAGTCTCACAGAGGTCTGTAATTTCTCAGAGAAAGAGATCAAATTCAGAGATGGTCACTTTGATTTGGGCAGTTTCATGAGAATTAGTTGATCACTTGAGTTTGGCGTCCTGTATGCAGAGTGACCAAGTGACTGTCACATTTGCTGATCATTTGTTTCAGGACAGGAAACAATACTGAGGACCATGTCCTATGAAATAAAACTCATAACCAATAAGATTCTTTTCCCTTGCTGATTCATTGTGGCAGAACATTCTGGTTTTAAATAATATGAAGACTTTTGACCCTGAGTGTTAAATGTAAGCCAGTTTTGCTTGCCTCCAGGACATCACAGTTTGTCTAGGTACTTTTTCCCACACCTCCTACTAGACCCTTCTCAAATTTTCGCTCCCTGCCAACTTTTAACTCCTGGTAGACTGACATTTTATTAAAAATGTTTGTCTCTTGGTTTTATCTTTTTAGAATGAGAACTTTTTTTTTTTTTTTTTTCAGTTTTTGGCTGGAGCTGGATTTGAACCCACCACCTCTCGCAGCCAGCGAGAGGTATGGGGCCAGCGCCCTACTCCTTTGAGCCACAGGCACCGTCCAGAATGAGAACTTCTTTTTTTCTTCTTCTTCTTTTTTTTAAGAGATAGAATCTTACTTTGTCACCCTTGGTAGAGTGCCGTGGCATCACAGCTCAACAGCAACCTCCAGCTCTTAGGCTTATGTGATTTTCTTGCCTCAGCCTCCTGAGCAGCTGGGACTACAGGTGCCTGCCATAACACCTGGCTATTTATTTTTATTGTTGCTGCAGTTTGGCTGGGGCTGGGTTTGAACCCTTTACTCTCGGTATATGGGGCTGGTGCCCTACTCACTGAGCCACAAGCACCACCCAGAATCACTTCTTTATAAAACAAATTCTCTGGTCATCAGAAAACTCTTCTCCTAAACCAAACTGTCTCCAGTTTTATTTGTGTATTTTTAAAAAGTAGAAGTGGGGTCAACCCCGTGTGTTGTTAATAATCCTTCTTTGCAGAGTCTATTGTCATTAATGAACAGCATTGAGTAAATTGCTGTCCTTGTCAGGAGTAGGAATAGTTCTGCCTGCCTTCCCCCATTTGCCCTGCTCTCTTCCTTAGGTTTATGCTTTGTGGGTGCTTAGAAGACCTCTGAGTAGATGGGGGGACGGAGCCATGTCGTAAATTACCAGGGGAAGATGAGATAGAGACGGCAACCCACAGCCTGCAGGACACTATAGGAGTGGGGAGGGCTGTTCGATCCCTGAATATGGGTGACAATTGAGGAGGGTCCAGAGAGAGCTGTTCAAATCTGGTTCAGCAGCAAATGGTGGCATTTCTCCTCTTTTCTTGATCTTGGCTCAGCCAGCTAACTCCCCAAGCATCTGACCTAACTCACTGCATTCTGGGCAGACTTTGGCATGCTACATCACTTTCTGTGGGCTCAGGAGGGAGTGTATTCTACTGGCAAAAATCTAAAAAAGATGATTTCTCCAAACACGATTGTACTTTCTTCTTGGAATAAGGTGCTAATGTGAGAGTTGCTGTTTTTGACACTGGGCTGAGTGAGAAGCATCCCCACTTCAAAAATGTGAAGGAGAGAACCAACTGGACCAATGAGCGGACTCTAGATGATGGTAGGTCTCCGTAACGCAGTGACTTTCCTGCCATCCTCTTTCAGGTCTGTTTGTCCAAGGGCTGATGACTACACAGTCCATATCCAGTAGTTATTGGGACAAACCCAGTTATTGTGCCTTTCATTATAATAGAAGCTTTTCTGAAAATCTCAGGCAGTGTCAAAAAATAAAGGTTGGTGGTGGAGAGGGGTATGGGGAGGATGCCTGGTGAAGGATCAACTCTTCTAGAGCAGAGAAGCTGTGACTGGACTTCATGTGGTGATTATGCTGGCTGAGTTCTGAGTGGGGTGGCCCCAGGGATCCTCCCTCCAAGACTCAGGATGGAGTCTGTATGGAGGTGATGGTTGGAGCGTTGCATTGTGGCCTGCATTATCAACTGTGTTTAATGGGATCTTTTCTTTCCCCTAATGGTCTGCAGGGTTGGGCCATGGCACATTTGTGGCAGGTGTGATAGCCAGTATGAGGGAATGCCAAGGATTTGCTCCAGATGCAGAACTTCATATTTTCAGGGTCTTTACCAATAGTCAGGTAGGTGTTTTGAGGAGTTCTGAGGCTTTTAAGGAATTGATAGTGAAATGTAAAAAGTCAAAACACTTGATTGTCCACACCCAGGTAAGAGCAGCACCCATCAGTGATACTGAGCCACTCTCAGGCCCCTTGGGCTGCACTGTCTCTTCACCGTCCCTCTGCCCTTCTGCCACTCCCTTTACTGCCCCTAACTCGAACCCCGAGGCCACCACAGACAGTGATTCTTTGACCTCCTGTTTCTGCTCCATCTGCAGGCTTTCCCAAGCCTCTGGTTCTCCATGATAGAACAGTTGCATGTTTATGTGTTGGCCTCCCTGTTTGTTCTCCTGCTGCTGTGAGGGTGGGGACAGCTTTACTTACCTCTGCATCCCAGCACCAAGCACTGTTTCTGATTAGCAAGCTTTGTTCCCTCACCCTTCATTTGGAAACTACAGAAAAGGAAGAGGATCCTAGTATTTGTTCTCTCTCTTTACTTTAGCTTTTGAATAGGTAATACATAGCTCAAAAATACTGGAAGGCAGTGCAGTGGTAGTAAGTCTCCAATCCTCACCCCTTCCAGCAGGTGCTTACCTCACTTCCCCTCGTCTCTCATGTGATACTGTTCTTAATTTCTTATAGACCTCCTCTTAGAATTTCTTTTGCATGTATAACCATTATAAATATGTGATCTTTTAAAGGGTTTTAAAAACATAATTCTTAATCTTTACATTGCATCTCTTCCCCCTGTAAACTTAATCTTGCATTTAGCAAAAATACTAACACTGAGGTGACTTTTGTAAGGAAAGCAGGAGGAGCGGGACATCAGAGAACTAATGTTAACAGATAACTGTCACTGCTGCCATTTATCCTTCACTCTGTTTAGGAATGAAGATTATTAGACAAAAACATAGTATTTAGAGGTGCTTAACTTATTAGACGTGTCTTAGGATACATCCTTTTCTAAGAGGGGCAGTTAGAAGTTTGGGGTTTTATCTCAGAAGGTACCTTATACATCACACCTGAAAGAGATCAGCTGCCCACAGAACACAGCTCCCTCTTCCTGGGGTTCACCTCCAAGGACTTGGAATTTCTGGGTGTAATATTTTATATTCCAGAGCGTTATTCATACTTGGGACTTATTTATATTAAAAGAAATACTTTATGTTTTTAAGAATCTTAGAAATTATCATAGTATTTTGAGACTTTTACAGAAACACTAAAAGGACGGTTTTACAATTTCACTAGGTATCTTACACATCTTGGTTTCTGGATGCCTTCAACTATGCCATCTTAAAGAAGATCGATGTGTTAAACCTCAGCATCGGGGGTCCTGACTTCATGGATCACCCCTTTGTTGACAAGGTCAGTCACATTGGGCACACAGATGCTGTGGTTGGATGGCGGCTCCTGCTCTGTTGCAACCCCAGCTTTGCGTCATTTCTAGTATGCTTCTGGCTTTTTGCCCAGCTGGTGACAGCTTTGCACAGATAGATGGTTAATGACATGAACTTTAATGACTTACATGTCATAAATTCGAGGTTGGAGGCCTTGGAAGTAGGTGTTTATAAGGAGCACTTGGTGCCTTGATTCTTTCCTACCTCAGCTTACAACCTCTTATTTTCCAAAAACGACAAGAAAGTTGGTGTCTGCCTGTGTTCTGCGCAGTCCTGCTTTCTAGGCCTTGTCCTTCTCTAGACTTGACCAGTGTCAGACAGACCCACCTGTATCACCTAGTGCTCTTTTTGTTTTGGTTTTGTTTTTTCAGAGATAGGGTCCTATTCTGCCTCCAGTGGTATATTTTAAAGAGGCTTTCCTTTTTTAGGATTATTTTTAAAATGGGGGTGGTGGTAGGCTCAGTGCTTATAGCTCAGTGAGTAGGGTGCCGGCCACATACACCGAAGCTAGCAGGTTTGAACCTGGCCTGGGTCTGCTAAACAACAGTGACAACTACAACCAAAAAATAGCTGGGTGTTGTGCAGGTGCCTACAGTCCCAGCTACTCAGGAGGCTGAGGCAAGAGAATCGTTTAAGCCCAAGAGTTGGAGGTTGCTGTGAGCTGTGACACCAAGGCACTCTACCAAGGACAACATAGTAAGATTCTGCCTCAAAAAAAAAAAAAGAAAAAGAATTTTGGGGGTCAGGGTTGACAATTACATGTGGATTCCTTAGAAGTATTATATTTTCATTAAATAAATGCTTTCTAATTTTGTAGGTATGGGAATTAACGGCTAACAATGTAATCATGGTTTCTGCTATTGGCAACGATGGACCTCTTTATGGGTAAGTAGCCTCAGCAGGGGTGAGCTTTAGGGATTGTTTTTCTCTCAAGTAGCTAGAAAGTGTCCATCTGTGCACCTACCTGTTTGCATATGTAGGGCTTGGTATCATGCACGTTTTTATCAAACAAAAAATGGAATGCGTCATGAACCCCCAAGTGCTTACTACTCCCCTCAGCAGTTGTCAAGTCAGTTCAGGTTCAGTCTTCTTTCTGTTCAATTTTTAAAAAACTTGGTTTATAAATAGTAATTTTTATTCTATTTTTCCCCAAAAATCAATCAGGAAAGTAAATCTGTTAGAGAGAAATGGGTTCTGCAGTATTAACAAGCACAGGGAATGAAGAGGTAAACCCGTGAGATGCCTCCTTCTCTGGGAAAGGTGAGGTGCAGACACAGGAAACTGAAACAAGGGAGGACTTTCTGGGACCTGGCAGAGACCAGACGGTGCTGTGGGAGTTGACAAAGGGGCCGGATATGGCATCGGAGAGTGTGGTGGCCCAGAGGTGTGTCTTTGTACCAGGCTGCTGTGGGGAATTAGAGCAGCTCGAGATGCAAAATGTTTGCTAATAAACTTTGATTAGAGATCTCAGTCTTCTTTCTACCTGCAGCTCTGAGTTCCTCTGTAGATAATGTGTATAATTTCTTACCGGAGGCTGAGGATGTTCGCTACTCTGCTTTATCGATTACCCAGGATGTGTGCAGTTCGGTATTATGATGAAGGGCTTAAGGTAACCACTGAGGTAAAAGGGAAGATAACAGTGCGTGTCCTCAGCTTGCCATCATAGGGTGTAGAGAGAAGTGTGTGAGCTCATGTGTCCCGAACAGGCCTGTCTGTGGCGCGTGGGCAGTGGCTGTGTGTCATGTTGTGCCCACACACTACATCTTACTGGGACATCCTAGAAGCTGTAGGAAAGCAGGTTGTCTTGAGGATCGGCTGAGCTTACACAAAGTTTCCCAGGTGTAGCGTTAAGTTATGCTTATGTGTCTCAGAAAACACAAATGTTGGTAGTCATGTGGTTCCAACCTAGCTGGGTAAATGATGCTGCACCCTTGGAGTGGTCCAGTGCTGGATTTTGCTATGGGGTTAGTGATGCATCCTGTGATTCGTAGACTGAAGTGGCATAAACATACCCTAGTGTGCACATGGCTGTATCATGACACACACCTTGTTAGGTTTTCTTGTTTTCCCTCCCTGTGTTTCTCCTGCTTCTAGTGTCCCCACTCAGGGCCAGCACTGATCCACTCAGAGTCACCAAGTTGTCAGTGTTTCCAGGCTTGTCTTCCTACCTTTAGCTCTTTCTACCTCAGCTCTTCCATTGTGATAGAGGTGGAACCATATGTGGAAGCAGACAGGTCCCTCCTGCCACTTTCAGGAGGGGACTTCCCTTTTCTGAGCGTCAGCTTCTTCACCTGTCACAGGGGCATGAGACCTAACTTTGAGGCAGCTATAAGGATGAAATTGGTAGGAGAGGGAAAGCACTGGGAGTATCGATGCTCTGTGAGTGGTAGCGGCCCTTTTTTCTCTATTTCTACTGTTAAAACAGACACAATGGCATTTTCCTATTCAAGAACCTTCAGTGGATGATGATTGTTGAATAGATCAATTTTTTCTTCTTGGTTTCCAAGGTCTTCAGTAGTTAGTCCAGAATTGCAGACTTCTGTAAAGGGTCAGATAATAAATATTTTAGGCTTTGTGGGCCATCGGCCTCCATTGCAGCTCCTTGGCCCTGTGCTGTGTGAGATGAGAGCACTGATGGCAGCACCAGAGCGATGGAGCAGGGCTGTACTCCAGCAGCACAGTGACAGCAGGAACGGGTGCATTTGCCGACTCCAGCTGCAATCTGTGCCCAGCATTGTCTTCCACTACTCCAGGCACATTTCCCTCAAATCTGGGTTCCCTCACATCTGCAGTAGAAACTGCGCATCGGGTTCCTCGCCGTGTCTGCGGCTGGTCCTCAGTTTCACACCTGTCTGGGTGACTATCTCTTCGAGATGCTGTCCTGACCGCTTCATTCTGCCCTAGCCGCCCTTCTAAAACCCTGTGGCTTTTGTGAGCAGTTGTACTTGTTTTCCCCATCATGGAGTTGTGAATTGGTAGTATATAGGAAAAAGCCTTCAGGGCAAGGTCCTGTCCTCACCTTGTGTGTGTGCTCACGGTGCTCACAGGGACCCGAGTGTCTGGCAGCCGTGTCTTGTAGTGATGAGAAATGGCACGTGGTTATTGCCACCTTGGTGGTGGCAGCTGCTATTTCCCTGCTTGGTGTCTGTCAGGACTGCGCCGCTGTTGCTTTACACCTTGTGGTGCGAGAAGCCTGCAGCTGCAGCTTTCTTCTTTCAATGCCAACAGTGGTTTATTCCCTGGTTCTTCATCTCAAGCCTTTGCTTATTTATTAGGGGTTTAAGTATAGTAAATATTACTGGGATTGATAGGTAGAAAGAGGATGGGGAGGTAACATTTTTTTCTTAGCTTCACTGGGAGTTTCTAGGAAACAGTGACTTCTGTTCCTTGAATTCATGGAAATTTATAAGTTTCTAATATCAGCTAATGGAAAGTCATTATAAGACCCTTGGGATGACCACCTGGCAGCGTACTGGGGGCCAGTGAGCTGAGGAGACAGTGTCCCTGTTGACTTGGTGTGGTTCAGAAACTTTGGTTAAAAGCACATGCTATAGGCTCGGCGCCTATGGCTCAAGCGGCTAAGGCACCAGCCACATAACACCTAAGGTGGCGGGTTCGAATCCAGCCCGGACCCGCCAAACAACAATAATGGCTGCAACCAAAAAATAGCCAGGCGTTGTGGTGGGTGCCTGTGGTCCCAGCTACTTGGGAGGCTGACGCAGGAGACTCGCTTGAACCCAGGAGTTGAAGGTTGCTGTGAACAGTGAAGCCATGGCACTCTACCCAGGGGGATAGCTTGAGGCTCTGTCTCAAAAACAAAAAGCACATGCTATAGAACTTCTTGCTGTTGAAATCTCTTAAGCCACTTGAAATCTGTTATAGTTACTGAATTGTCAAAGAGTTCATTTTTTTTGGTAGTGGAGCTATATAATAGATAAAACTTAGAAATGCAGGTTAGTAACTGATGGCTTCATACTTTCAAATAGTCCAACTTCATCTTGACTTTCTGGTTTTGATGTTTTTTTGTCCTTCCTCATTTCACTGTTGTTTCTTTGTAGAGATCTTGTGGGGACCGTGTGGCTTTTTCCTTGGTCATGTGTCTTTCTCTAAGAGGCTGCGGGTACAGGATAGTGATAGTCACCCTCTCAGTTCCTGGGGGGGGGGCCAGCACTGCAGAAGCACTGTAGCTTCCTGACCGTGACAGATGCAGTTGTGTGGGTATGGTTTCTTCCCAGCAAAGTATCTAATCCGGTTGGGGAGGCAAGGTAGAAATACTTGGAACAATTCAAAAGTGATATTAGAATGTGTATGTAATTAGATGATGAACTGTGGTCAGTTAAGGCTTATGAAGTTCAAGGCAAGAGGAGCTCCTTAAAGCCTGGAGGAGTGAGGGGGAAACTGAGCCTTGAGCTCAGCTCAAGGGTGACACTCTGACAGGGAGAAGAGAGGAAGGTGTTCCCAGGAGAGGGCACAGCTCGAGCTCGGCATTTCAGAGGACCTGGTGTGTCAGTGCTGCACGAGCCTTTTCACAGAAGAGCCTCAGAAAGTCTTAGGCTTTTATGGGCGTATTTACCCTTATTTGAATTGTTCATTTTAAGTTATGTCTTCTCTTGTTTGTTTGTTTATTGTGTGTGTGTGTGTGTCTCTCTCTCAATTTAGCACGCTGAATAACCCTGCTGATCAGATGGATGTGATTGGAGTAGGTGGCATTGACTTTGAAGATAACATTGCTCGCTTTTCTTCAAGAGGAATGACGACCTGGGTACCTTTTTCATTATTAATGTCATGTGTCTAATGGGACCATTTGGTTGAGCCTTGGGTGTGTTGTCAGTGCACAGATTATAAGCATATAAGGCAGACCAGCCCTCTGATACACATTGACAGGCCAGGGCTGTGGGTGCTGACCCCACCATCAAGACAAGAGCTGCTCCTTGACCTCTGCCCCTTCACTCTGGCCAGCCCAGAGCCACTCATGGAGGGAACTCTGGTAGATTCTAAGAGGTGTTTCCTGGTTCTTCTGTTGTATTTCTGAGTAACTTACTTTTTGGGTGAATAGATTCCTGCTCAGTTGTCCTAACTAGTTATATGATGAGCTGCCCTCCTCAGTGGTAGGCAAGATGGCTGTTTGGTTTTGGCCTTAAGAGGTGGGAGAAGAGACTGAGAATAGCTTAGTATCAACTCCACTAACACAGAATTAGTTAGGTTTAACAGGACAGAATTGAAGTGACCCCACCAAGTTAATAACCCAGCCGCTTGGGGTTTAATTATGCTACTAATTCACCTTCCTTTACCTGTCAAGGTTTG
Source organism: Galagoides demidoff (assembly GCA_963574575.1). Taxonomy (NCBI): domain Eukaryota; kingdom Metazoa; phylum Chordata; class Mammalia; order Primates; family Galagidae; genus Galagoides; species Galagoides demidoff. The sequence goes on along the minus strand of CAUYQV010123123.1, from coordinate 12,430 downwards.
ATTCAAGCTGAGATGCTGACTGGAGCTGCACTGAGTGGCTGGGGAGAGCACCTGCCCCTGGTGTCTGGGGGCGTTTATCTCCTGGTCCTCTGACTTGACGTGTGTCATGCTTGGAGGCCTTGAGTAAATCCCCAGAAAGATTCACACTGGGAACACTGTGGGCCTCGGCCAGCCCTGCAGACCTTAACGACATAGTCTTCCTCTTGAACCTTAGTACCATGGCAGCACCAGCCCCACCAGGTGTCCACACCTAAGGCAGTCAAGAGCCTCCTCCTGGAGTTGACCTGACTGGACGCCATGGTCTGGTGACCCCAGTTAGGTGAAAGTCAGTCCCAGGAACGTGCCTGCCAGTCACCTCTGTCTCCCTGTGTGAACGCTTCCCTCACCTGTGAGGTGGTGTCCTGTCCTTGGCCTTCCTCAGGAGCTTGTTTTTAATAGTGTCTTGAACGATGTCCCTCAGTTCTGCAGAGCTGGAGTGTAGATCTGCCCCTCCGTCAGCCATATGTGTGACCCACACAGCTTTTCTGGTTGTCAGGAACAGTTTTCGCCTCATGTTGGTAACTTTTTCTGACAGAATACGAGACCCTCTTGTACTTTGAATTCTGCCCTACTTTCTAGGAAGCTTAAGAGAGAACTTAGTGAAAAATCTTACCCTAAGTTAGGCATACATACAGTTATCTTGGTTTTCCTAAATGGTTTCTTTTATTTTTGACAATTTTCAACATCCAGTCATATTGTATACTTTTTTCTTTGTAAAGAAACATGGTTTTTTTCCAGTTTTTAATTTTAATTTTCTAATTTTTCTAACCCATTTCTAATTTTTAATTTATATAGAGATAAAACATTTCCCAGGTTTTAGTCATGTTGAATCAGTCAATGTCCAGCTTCTAGTTTTGCATGCTAGCTAAATTAAAATACTTAGTTTTATTTTTTTTAATATTTATTTTTTAATTGCTTTATGCCCTTACTATTGTCCTGGTTATTATAAAACATACTAAAAATAGTTCTATTTTCTGCTTTACCCTCTAAGCTTGCTTTCTGCTTTGCAGTGAATTTCAGAGTAAAACCATAACCCTTCTTCCTGTTCTGGCTTTTTACTCATGACTGCATGTGGTCGCGTAGTAGGGTGTGAGTTGTAGAAACTGAGCTGCTCTCATTCACAGGAACTACCAGGAGGCTATGGTCGTGTGAAGCCTGACGTCGTCACCTATGGTGCTGGAGTGCGGGGTTCTGGTGTGAAAGGGGGATGCCGGGCCCTCTCAGGGACCAGTGTTGCCTCTCCAGTGGTCGCAGGTGCTGTCACCTTGTTAGTGAGGTGAGTGTTGCTTGGCAGAGACCATAGGCTCCAGGGTTAGGACGGGAGCACTTGGTGCTGGCCCTGTGGGATGGAGTCTCCCTTCTGCCCTGACTGTCCTGGAGTTTGGACACATGACCTTGCTCGGTGTCTGTTGCTTCACCTCTGCAGTAGAGGTGGGGGTCTTCTCTTTTGTAGTTAGATACCGTGTATGTGAACACACTTTGTAAGCTGACCCATAAAGTAATAGGGAAAATATCTGTTACTCTTATTTATATGTGTGTTCTGTATTTAAGTGTACTTTTTATGTACTTAGAACTGTGCTTTTTTTTAATATTCAAAGTACATTTCAGGCAGAGGATAAAAAGTAAGATATTTCTCTGCTATCTCCTCCATTTCCTATTGGCATCTTTTTTTTTTTTTTTTTTTTTGGAGACAAGAGTCTCACTCTGTGGCCCTGGGTACAGAGTACAAAGGTGTCATATCTCACAGCAATCTCAAACTTCTATGCTCAAGGTATCCTCTTTCTTCAGCCTCCCTAGTAGCTGGGACTATAGGTTCCAGCCACAAAGCCCTGCTAGTTTTTCTGTTTTAACTAGAGACAGGATCTCGCTCTTGCTCAGGCTGGTTTTGAACTTCTGAGTACAAGGTATCCTCCTGCTTCGGCCTTCCAGAGTGCTAGGATTATAGGAGTAAGCCTCCTCACCTAGCTGGGAATCACCTTTTTTCTTTTCTTTTCTTTTCTTTTTTTTTTTTAGAGACAGAGTCTCACTTTATTGCCCTCAGTAGAGTGCCGTGGCATCACAGCTCACAACAACCTCCAACTCCTGGGCTTTAGGCAATTCTCTTGCCTCAGCCTCCCGAGTAGCTGGAACTATAGGCACCACCACAATGCCTGGCTATTTTTTTGTTGCAGTTTGGCTGGGGCCAGGTTTGAACCCACACCCTTGGTATATGCAGTTGGCGCCCTACTCACTGAGCCATAGGCACCGCCTGGAATCACTTTTTTTTAAAAAATAAGTTTTATTATGGGTATGTAAAGTATACAGTGTGATGCCATGAGATACATACATATGGTGAGTTAAAAAGGTTGTTCTAGTGAAGCAATGTAACATAGCCATCTTCTCACATGGTTAACCCTTTTTTGTTGTTTTTGTGGCAGGGACTCACCTTTTAATGTACTGTGTTAGGAATGTTAGGCCAGTGGGAGAGACTGACTGCTGCTCCCCTTTGTCTCACTGGGTCACTGTGGTTGGGATGGAGCTGGGCGACTGGCCTTGAATCTTGCAGACAAGGAAACCCGAAGAAAGGTCTCAGAGCCCACAGACTGAAATCCAAGCTCCTGTGCTCTTCTCATCAGATGGGCCATGTTTCCTTATTTTGTGGCTATTATTTTCCCCCATAATCTTAATTTTTGTCTATCTAGATGAGGTTTTAGGAGAGCTCTGATGTTGTGGTAACACATGACGCTCAGCATGTTTGAAAGTTATTCTAATTTAAAAATTAGATTAAAATAGGCAAATGATATTAAAATTTTTTGTTTAAAATTCTCTTTAATAGTAAGTAAATTGAATGTTGATTTTAGCTTCTAATGCCTGAGCTTATTTGTTTGTAACCCTTGATAAAGGTAGATACTCACATTCTTTCTTCCTCCCCCTATCCTTCCCTTTTACTTCAGAGCCAGATTGTTGAAGGTGCTGCCATGGGCCACTGTAGTCTTGGGGGATAAACCAGGTCCTTGCTGGAGACACTGTGGGTTGTTGTCTTCTGGTTGCTTTCCTCTCTAGAAGGAAGGGAAGGTGGATTGGAAGTTACTCTTTCACTCGTGCTTTTGCATTTGCCAAGTGGAGAGAATTCAGCTAGGGCTCCTGTTTCCGATCTTGTTTGTTCTGGAAGCACAAAATACTGGTTTAGTTCTCCTGCTTGCCATGGTTGTTAGCAGGAAATGAGGGTTTCAGCTTTGCCCTGGAGCTTGTTGAATCTCTTTACTGTTAAGTAAGTGGAGAGATGAGGAGGTTGTGTTTTCCATTCCCAGCGGCATGTCTAAGTACAGATATTTTCAGCATCAAGGAAACTTTTCACTCTCCTCATCTCCCTGCTATAGATAAAAATGCCATCATGATCATTCACAAATACTTCTGTGGCTTGACAATAGCTCATAATAGATGCTGGGCAACAAAGGAGGGCTTCCTGACTGCAGTACTCTGAAGGAGGTGGAGCCTGACCTTTGATTTTTCTTTACAGGCTGGAAGAAGGGGAAGATTGTTGACCTATAGCTGTTAACGGTTCTTTTATTCTGTCGTTGAGAATTAATCCTACTTTATCTCCTTTCTCCTTATATCAAATTTCTCATTTAGAAAACCTGCCTAGACTATGAGACCAGACATCGTCATATAAACTAGTATTTAGGAACTTAGGAGAGTAAGCTTTCCCTTTTTGCCTACTGATTTTTCTCCCCTCAATTTAGGGAGTAAAATGTAGTTGTATTTATAATACATAAACAAATGTGCATGTTTTAATGCTAGTGTACATGACTACATTCCTGGTTGGGTAGAACTGGGTGGTAACATTTGCTCAGATGAATTCTGATGATGAAACTCTGAAGGTGGTTGAAGGTCTGCTGTGTTTTAAAAGGTGTTATCGGCTCGGCACCTGTGACTCAATCGGCTAAGGCACCAGCCACGTACACCTAAGGTGGCGGGTTCGAATCCCCAGCCCGGGCCCGCCAAACAACAATGAAGGTTGCAACCAAAAAATGGCTGGGCGTTGTGGCGGGCGCCTGTGATCCCAGCTACTTGGGAGGCGGAGGCAGGAGACTCGCTTGAGCCCAGGAGTTAGAGGTTGCTATGAGCTGTGATGCCATGGCACTCTACCTAGGGGGATAGCTTGAGGCTCCATCTCAAAAAAAAAAAAAAAAAAAGGTGTTATCCACCAGGGGATGCCTCCTGATCTGGAAACGAAAAGGCAAAGGATAGCTTTGGAGGCAGTGGTTTCCACATGCACCTGTGCCTCCTGCCCACTCTGTGGCATGGAACCTCCCCAGGACCCATCTGTGCTCCTTTTATTCCCCCAGTCAGGTTGTGTCCCGAGTGTCTCCTGACCAGTGGGCTTTCTCTCCCCTCAGGAGCCAGGACCTCTTATATATCTTGTCTTCCGCGATTTGTATGTTTCAGTTTAGTTGACTTACCAGAAAAAATATCCGTTACTGATACATTTAGCATAAACAGGTGTTAACCTACAGTCCCTGAAAAGAGCCGCCTAGAAGTCAGTTGCAGAGTGGTCAGTCCCAAGGCAAGCACAGAAGTGAGCAGAGCTCACTGTTGTCTTGCATGGGCTCAACCAAAGAGGCCCATGGACACAAAACAAGATCAGAGACTCTGTGTCTGCATGTTGGTAAGTTAGTGATAGTCTGGTTTTCATTCCCTTGCTAAGAAAAATGAGCAAAATCTTGATTTTCCCCCCAGCACAGTCCAGAAGCGTGAGCTGGTGAATCCTGCCAGTATGAAGCAGGCCCTGATTGCGTCCGCCCGCAGGCTTCCTGGTGTCAATATGTTTGAACAAGGCCACGGGAAGCTGGATCTGCTCCGAGCCTATCAGATCCTCAGCAGCTACAGGCCGCAGGCAAGGTTAGTATGCTGTCTCTCTGAACAGGTCTTCCTCCTCTTCACTGTGTCCTTGGTGGGGGAGTTCTCTCTGCACAGAATAGCCTCAAAATAAAACAGTCAGACAGTACTGGGAGGGGCCGGGGGGGTGCTTAGTGAGAGGTAATGCTGCTGCCTCTATTAGGGCCCTGGCTGGCAGGATTTGTAACTATAATATTCTTTCAACTCAATGTTGTTCTGTTATCTTTAATATAAATGGTTAAAATTTATGATTTGTGTGGGTTGTTTTGTTTTTAAACAAAAAGCCTTATTTCAAAGCCTTTAAAGCTTTTGAAATAATCTTAGGTTTATAAAAGTTTTGCAAAAATATCAGTGGAGTTCTCATACCCTTTACCCAGCTTCTTCTAATGCCACCATTTTAGGTGATCATAGTATTAATACAACCATTAAAACTAGCAGATCCATACTTTTCGGTGTTTTCTTGGATACTTTGAATGTTTTCTTTATACAAATTTTTGTATTAATGTATATAATTCAGTGAAAGAAGCTTATTGGGATTTTATTGAGAGTGCATCAGATTTTAAATGACCTTAGAGGTGATATTTGTATAATGGTGGGTTGTTTTGTCTAAGAGGCGAAGGATGATGTATCCATTGGTTTCAGTCTTTGCTCCAGGAGATCTTTACATTTGTCTTCCTGTTGAGTTTTACACATTTATTTGTGTAAGCATTTAGTCTTGGGGATTGCTCTTCTATTATATTCTCTAACTGGCTGGTTTTACTTCCATGTGTTAATTTTACATTCTATATGCTACCTACCTGGTTTGTTTATTTTTTTGAGACAAGAGTCTCAAGTTGTCACCCTAGGTAGAGTGCTGTGGTATAATAAATAGCTCGCAGCAACCTCTTCCTCCTGGGATCAAGTGATCCTCTTGCCTCAGTTTTTCCATTTTTAGTAGAGACGGCGTCTCACTTTTGCTCAGGCTGGTCTTGAACTTGTGAGATCAGGCAATCCACCTGCCTTGACCTCCCAGAGTTCTGGGATCACAGGCGTGAGCCTCTGCGCCTGGCACCACCTACCTGGATTGTTGGCATCATTTTGATTGTTGATTCTCTAGCATTTCCCAGGTATACTATCATTTTATATGGAAGGAGGAATAATTTACCTCTTCCTTACCACTTCTTGAGGCTTTATTGATTTCTTCTGACTCGCTGTGTGGGCCAGTATCTCTAGTGCAGTGTTGGATAGCAGTGGAGGTAGTGGGTCCCCTTCTATTTTTCCTCCTCTCAATGGAAATGCCTGTTGTGTTTCCCCATTAAATAAAATGCTGGGTTCATGACTAAGGTATGTATAATATATTTTATCATGACAGGAGATTATCCATCAATTGCTGTTTTCTTGAATGTTTTTCATCAGAACTGTATGTTGAATTTCATAAGCTTTTTCAGCATTTATAAAGGAATCATATGACTAGTTTAGACATAGGAATATGATTTATGATGGAAAGTATTAATGAATCTCCTAATATTGAACCAATCTTATATTCGTAAATCCAGCTTGGTTTTACAGTATTGTTTTCTTAATATGATACTGAATTCTGTTTGCTAAACAGAATTAATTAATTCTAACATTTTAGTCGTATTAAACTGTTTACAGAGCACAGATACCAGCAGGTTGATAAAGCGTGTTTCAGGTGGAACAGGTACTTTTGCTGATTCATTCAAATAGTAATCACGTGGCCAGTCCACTCATGATTTTTCTATCTAGGTGGTATCTATTTTAAATGAATAACTGGAACATGTTGATTATAATTGCCCAGGAAGGCACAATGTTCCTAAAGCTATTCTGTTTGGTTTGTTATATAGCAATTTAGTTGGCTCAGATAAATCTTTGTTATTATGAACTTGCATAAAATACTCATTGTGTAGATGATGAGAAAGGCCAGCCAACCTTAGTAAGATGGGGCAGCAGGCAGAGTCTTGTGCCCAGTGCGCACAGGTGCAGCTTGATAAGCAAGATTCATTTACTCCTCATGTTCCCAGTGCAGCAGCGCAGTTGAGTCCTGTCTGAGCACTCACCTGCCTGTCTCTTTACCCATGCACAGATAACACTGCAGCCGTGCTAGGGATGATATTAAACCAGCACAAATTCATTTCAGATGGGGGGAAGCACAGAACAGCAAAATTAGGGGAGCCACTTGTATCAGGATTTCTGACACAAATTATGTGAGGGTTCCCAGAACCACCCCCAGGCTTGGTGCTTTGCAGAAGCACTCTCAGGATTCAGCCTGTGGTCAGTACGTCCAGCTAAGATTCATTACAGTGGCAAAGCTGGGATGGATATGTAACAGAAAAAGGTACCTCACATGGAGGGAGTCTGGTGAAATCCAGGCTTAGGCTTCCTTCCAGGCAGGGTCTCACGGAGCTGGCCCCTTTCCCAGCAGTGAACGGCATCAACGCATCTGTGTGCTTCTGCCCAAGGAAACCTCCTCAAGACTCAAGCCCAAGGTTTCCATTAAGGCTGGTCACACACTCATTCTCTGCCAGCCATGACTGCCAAAGCTCCAGACTTGCAGAAGGAAAGAGGTGTCCCTGCACATCATGCTGTGTACAGTTTGAGGCTGGCATGGTGACCTGTCAGCACAGGAGCATTTCAGAGCTGTGTTCCCAGCACAGCCTCGGGCAGCTCTGTGAGCAGACCCTGGGCTCACATCTGCTGTGTCACCTCTTCCCTGCACAGTGTATTGCTGCTCTGTAGTTTTCTCATGTGGTCTGCTTTAACACTGTATTCTTTTTATTTCAGTTTGAGCCCCAGCTACATAGATCTGACTGAATGTCCCTACATGTGGCCCTACTGTTCCCAACCCATCTACTATGGAGGAATGCCAACAATTGTCAATGTCACCATCCTCAATGGCATGGGAGTTACAGGAAGAATTGTAGATAAGGTGAAACTTCTCTCTGTCTTGGTGTCTGACTTGGTGGTGAACTTAGACATGGCCCAGACCTTTATGCTTTAGTTATTTCTCTTGAATTATAAAAGGAAAGGTTCTTTTTTACCTATATAAGGTACCACGTCTATCAGAAGTAGTGATTTGTTATCCCTAAGTCCGTTACAGAATACGTCCAGGGTATACATTAATGAAACCAGTTTTGCTTTTTGCTTTGGTATCTTCAGGTTGGCTTCCGAGTCACCTAATCACATTTGATTCTTTATCTGTACAATTTCCCACCTATAATTAAAGGCCTAGTTGTAGGCGTGTTGGATTTCTAGTGACAAAAGGCTCAGTGTAATTATTTTAGTCCTCAGTAAGCATAGACTGGCCTTTGGATTTGAAAGGTGTAAACTTTCTGTTGAATTTTGTTTTTATAAATTTTCAAAGTACAATATAGATATTCTCACAATAATAAGGGGTAGGGAAACAGAATAGAAAGCTCACTTCTCACCCAGCACACTGACGTAGCCTCTGCTTTTGGAATATTCTTTTCCATCCCTTATCTGAAATACATATTTGTGTTATCTTTGTTATCTCTGTGTTAAAAATGTATAACCTTTTTAGAGTTCTCATTATATTATAAACATAAAAATTTATCTATACACACAGCACCAATGTATTTTTAAGGGTTACTTAATAAAATATAGAATTGATCAATTATAATTTGTTTACTATTTCGCCTTATCTGAATAGTTAGGCAGTTTTCAACTAGAAACATTTTCACTGACTATCTTTGCATATATTGTTCTCTTCTAAGTTATTTCCTTAATATGACCTCCCTAGATTGACTCCCTCAATCAGAGGGTGTGAACATTATTATGGTTCTGGGCACATACTGACACATTCTGTCTCAGAGACAGAGTTCTCTCCCATCAACTTAGGCTGCCTACCAGTGGTATTCAAGGGCAAATGGTCTCCGTGAGGCCTGCACTGGGTGAGACATCCTTTCTTACTTTTTTTATTCTTACTTTAATTGAGAAAAAAGTCATAAAACCCACTCTTTTAAATTTTTAGTGTAGTCCCATGATTGTGCCAACATCTCATTGTAGAATGTTCCCGTCACCCCCAAAAGAAACCTTACACCCATCATCAGTCACTCCTGGTCCCTTCCCTGGCCCCTGGCAACCACCCATCCGCCTTCCTTTGTACAACAGCTTCCCTGCTCTGGACGTGTCTGTAACTCAGTCCTACAGCATCTGTCCTTCTGTGTCTTCTCTCTCTCAGCACAGCGTTCTCAGGGCTCGCCCCTGTGTGGTGTGTCAGCACTTCAGGGCTTTCCTGGCTGAATAACACTCTGTTCTTTGTTAGAGCACATTTTGTCTCCCAATTCCTCTGTTGACAAGCGTTTGGCTTTTCTGAGTGGTATATTTTTCAACTTTATATTTAGAGGGGATAAAATGGGTCTCTCGTTTAATGTGTACTTATTTGTGAGGTAGGTATCTCTGGATGTGTTTCCTTACTGTACTTCCTCTTGTATGAAATACCTTTTGTTTTCCTCGGCCCATTTTTCTACTGAAGTTGGTATTTTCCCTGTCAGCCCTAACAAGATCTTCATGAGACCTTGTGGTGAGGTCATGTCTCTCTCGTCACTGAGAAATTAACTGTTGCTGTGTTTTATGCAAAGTATTCCTCCAGGTTATTTTTTTTTTTCTTAGTAGTTTTCAATTTTTTTTTCTATAAAAGTTTTAACATTTCACATAGTTGAATTTTTATCTTTTGTGATTTCTTTTGTTGTTTCAAAGATTAGAACCTAATCCCTACAGACATACTAAAATTTCAGTTTTATTTTTCTACTGATTTTCATTTATATGATTATTAAATATTTAATTTTTTCCTCTGTGCTAATTTGATATGTGAGTAAGAGGTGGATGAAAGTTAAACTTTTTTCTCACTTGCTAACTAGTGGTCCTAAGAGCATTCATTAAAAATCCCTTTCCTTCCTCATTAATTGTGATATTGTATCCTACAAATATTTTTCCTTTTTTAGAATGTTTTTCTTGATATACTGACTCCTTTGGGGAATATGTTCTTGCTATGTGGCTTGTGAGGGGAATGAATAATTTAGGTTTGAAATACTGGTTAATTTTAAGAGCTTGTTCATATTTCTTCCAGATGGTCTTTGCTAAGGCTTCCCTTCTGCTTTCCTCAAAGCTGGGTGGGTTGGAGAGGGTGGTTGCCTTACAGCTGAGCCAGTGCCCTCCACTTGCCCGTCATTAGCTTCAGTGTTTGATGGGGATGGCTGGTGTTCATGTCATTTCACTGCGTCTTACAGCTAATTTGGGTCTAACCTCAGTCTGAGGGTTTTCATTTATCTAAGGTTTCTAATCAGATAAAAGTTCTAAAAGGAACTTTTGACATGCAGCTCCTCCTTTTTTATAATGGGGGGAAAGTCTTCATAAAATTGGAGGCTGTCAGAAGTAGTATTTTCTAGATGTTTCTCGCAGATGTGTCTCTAACCAGTCCGTAGGCTACTGTGGTTATAGGTTATTGATAGTATCTGAGTATAAATTTCATTTTACCTTATTGAATGAGGTATTTCTCAACCAGTGTAGGTAATTTTGGATTTGAGGTGTGTCGCATTTCACTGCAGCCTTTGCTTGGTTTCTTCTCTCTGCAGCCTGACTGGCAGCCCTATTTGCCACAGAATGGAGACAACATCGAAGTGGCTTTCTCTTACTCCTCGGTGTTATGGCCTTGGTCAGGCTACCTGGCTATCTCCATTTCTGTGACCAAGAAAGCAGCTTCCTGGGAAGGTATTGCTCAGGGCCATGTCATGATCACCGTGGCTTCCCCAGCAGAGATGGAAGTAAGGATGTGCCAGGGAAATGGCTTATTTTTCTTAGCCTTTACCCATCACCTGCCAGGAAGAGGGTGGGCAGGCTTAATGCCTAGGGTCTCTGTTTAATGAGGTTAGCCTTGATGGCCATGACCAGTGGTTCCGGGGCCTCCAGAGCAACTGGAGTTAGGGGACCGGCTCACTGCATGGACGAGGGTGTTCGTCGCCCCGATACTGCCCAGGAGTAGAGAGGGCTATCTGTGCCGAGTACAGGCTCTGAATGAGCATATCAGGAATATGCGTCCTCTGAAAGGAAATGTGGGGTTAATCCCAGGCAGCTCTACAAGTGTTCCGAAAGTGTCTTCAACTTGTAATCATAAAAACTCTTAAGTGTTAGCAAGGAGTTAACTGTGGTATGTGAATCTTCCGTTGTATGTTTGTTAGTCACAATTCTTGTGTTCAAATTCTTTGGATTAAATTGGTAAATAGAAATGGTTTGTTTTTTTGACTCAAAAATGTGGAATATTTTTCTGGGCAAAGGATTTCAAGTTTATATGTTTTTTAGTCAAAAAATGGTGCAGAACAGACGTCAACGGTGAAGCTCCCAATCAAGGTGAAGATAATTCCTACTCCCCCACGAAGCAAGAGAGTTCTCTGGGATCAGTACCACAATCTCCGCTATCCACCCGGCTACTTCCCGAGGGATAACTTAAGGATGAAGAATGACCCTCTGGACTGGTGAGCGCCAGGCTTAGATGCTCTTTCCCTCCCCAGTCTTGCCTTGGGGGGACGAGGCGCCACTTTTCCCATGATTGTTGGGAAGGAGACACTCAGCTTTTTATTAAGCCTGGACTTTAATGATCCCTTAAGTTTAACAGACCCACATTATGTTCTTGGAGCAGCTGACTGCTCTTTTGAGACTTTCACAAGTGTGGTTAAAACCTTGAAGTCCTCACCTGCTGTCTCTCACTCACTTCTCCCGTCAAGTTAGGCAGCACCACGTCTCCCCCTCAGACTGCGTCAGATCCGTCCCGGTTGGGCCCTTCTTCTGCTCCCAGCCTGGTCCAAGCTGTCATCGTCTCTTGCCCGGATGGCATCAGTAGCCTAATGAGTCTCTGCTGTTACTGCTCCCCTAAATTCCATTCCACATGTGGCAGCCATGAGAATCTTAAATTTCACCATAGTTTGCTTCTAATTCTCAGTGACTGGCTGTCCAGATGTCCTCACATGACCCCACCTCTCAGTGTGATCTGCATGACTCTTGGGGTTCTGAGGCTGCTTCCCTTCCTTCATCCTCACACAGCCTTTCCTGCCTCCACACCTACAGGGCAGCTGGGCCGACTTTCTCTTGGCCCGTAAGTCAGCCTCATTTCTGCTTAGTGTTTGAACTAAGTTTGGACTTCTTCTTGAAAGTAGGGGAAAGGGAGATGCTGAAAAGCTGGCCAGTATTTTTAGGGTCAGGTTTGCTTTTTATTTTTATTCATTTATTTATTTATTTTGAGACAAGAATCTCACTTTGTCACACATGGTAGAGTGCTGTGGCATCATAGCTCACAGCAATTTCAAACTCCTGGGCTTAAGTGATTCTCTTCCCTTAGACTTCTGAGTAGCTGGGACTATAGGTGCCCCCACAAAGCCCTGTTATTTCTAGAGAGGCAGTCCACCTGCCTTGGCCTCCCAAGTGCGAGGACTATAGACATGAGCCACTGCGCCACTGAGGCAGATTGGAGGGGCTCAGACCAAAGGCAGATAAACCAGAAGTA
>CAUYQV010123122.1:0-12495 GCA_963574575.1 Galagoides demidoff | reverse complement strand
GGGAGGAATTTCAAAGACTCTGTGGGCATTGTCATGCCGCACTGTGCAGGTGTTATCTCATTTATCCTCACAACAAGTCTATGAGGCAGGTACCTTTAAGTCGTATTCATTTTAAAGACATGGAAACTAAGACAGCAAGGTTAAGTAAGTTGCTCAAGGTAACATAGCCAGTCACTAGCACCACCAGGATTCAAAAAAACTGGAATCTAGTTTCAGAGCCCAATTGTTTTTTTTGAGACAGAGTCTCACTTTGTCACCCTGGGTAGAGAGCTATGGCATCACAGCTCATAGCAACCTCAAACTCTTGGGCATAAGTGATTCTCCTGCCTCAGCCTGCCTAGTAGCTGGGACTACAGGTGCCCGCCACAACACCCGGCTATTTTTTGTTGTTGTTCTTGTTGTCATTCTTGTTTAGCAAACCTGGGCCAGGTTCAAACCCACCAGCCCCGGTGCATGTGTCTGGCACCTTAACCACTGAGCTATGGAGCCCAGAGCCCATGTTTTTAACCACTACAATTTACTCCTTAAGTATGCACTATCTTGGACAATTTATTTGAAAGAATTGGATCTCAGTTGCACAAAATGAGAGGCAAAGTATGGATGAGTTTCCCACCTTACACCCCAAACAGAAACTAGCAGGTGAAGTCAAGGATGTGGAGAAATGAGAACATTATGTGTTGTTGCTGAGGATATAAGATGGTGCAGCCACTGTGAAAAACAGGAGGGTGGGTCCTTAAAAAAGTTAAATATGGAATTATTACGTGATTCAGCAGTTCCACTTTTGACTATATACCCCAAAGATCTGACTGAAAGCAGGGGCTCAAAAACATATTTGTACACCAACCTTGACAGCAGCATTATTCACAAATGCAAATGTCCATCAATAGGCGAGTGGATAGACACACTGTGGTTTATATATACAACAGATTCTTGGTACTATTCAGCCTTGGAAGGAATTAAATTCTGACTCATGCTGTGACATGGACAAACCTCACTCTCATTTTTGCAAGATAAAAAGCGTTCTGGAGAGTGGTTGCACAAAAAAAGTGAATGTACTTACCATTACTAAACTGTACAATTAAAAATGCTTACAATAGGTCAGATGCAGATGCAATAGGTTAGAACTCACGCCTATAACCCTAGCACTCTGGGAGGTTTAGGTGGGAGGATCACTTGAATTCAGGAGTTTGAAGTTGCTGTGAGCTAGGCTGAGGCCACAGCACTCTAGCCTAGTGACAGAGTGAGACCCTGTCTCAAAAAAATAAAAAATTTTACAACAGTTAACTTTCGGTAATATTAATATTATTTGCCACAATAGAAAATAAAAAACAGTCAGGCACAATGGCTCACACCTGTAACCCTAGCACTTTGGGAAGCCGAGGCCAGTGGATCTTCTGAGCTCAGGAGTTTGAGATCAGCTTGAGTAAGAGTGAGACCCTGTCTCTTAAAAAATAGTCAAACATTGTGGCAGGTGGCTGTAGTCCCAGCTACTTGGGAAGCAGAGGCAAGAGGATCACTTAAACCAACAAGTTCTAAAAGTGTTATGCTTATTTGAGCTTTGGCACTCACCTTATGGTGACAAAGTAAGACTCTATCTCAAAAAAAAAAAAAAAAAACAAGAAAAGAAAGAAATCAAAAAACAATGGGTGAATTTCATCTTCAGGTTTTTATAATTCTATGTAATTTTTTTTTTTTTTGAGACAGAGCCTCAAGCTGTCCCCCTGGATAGAGCGCTGTGGCATCATAGCTCACAGCAACCTCCAACTCCTGGGCTCAAGTGAGTCTCCTGCCCCAGCCTCCCAAGTAGCTGGGACCACAGGTGCCTGCCACAGTGCCCGGCTATTTTTTGGTTGCAGCCATCATTGTTGTTTAGCAGGCCCAGGCTGGATTCAAACTTGCCACCTTAGGTGTATGTGGCTGGCGCCTTAGCTGCTTGAGCCACAGATGCCGAGCCATTCCATGTAATTTTTATCCTGTATCTAGCATAATAGTAGTTGCTTTTGTTGGAATAAATTTGTAAAAAGTATATTATTTCATTATAAGTTGGTGCCTACTCTAATAATTTTACAGAAAAGTAGTGAATTAAGTCATAAGAAAGTAGAGCATATTGTATAATCTTTCTCCCTTGCATTATTGAAATAATGAGTCATTAACAAAGGTGTCTAGTGATATATACAGAAACTTACCAAAATACACAATAAGAATTAACAAATCAAACAGAGGAAGGCAAACTCAGACACGACTTCTTGCCCACTGGGACAGTCCAGAGTAAACAAGGGTATTTTGCATCATACTGAGAACATCAATAAACACAGACTTGGCTACTTTAAGAGAGGTAGAAAAATGTAGAAACTGGGGCCTTAGGAATTGAGCCTCACCCTGAAATTCAAACCATAGGGTAGCACTCAGTTGCAAGCAGGGTTTCCGTTGCCTGGAGGTAAAGTGGAAATAAAAAACTAACCAGGTTCTGGGTGTCAGAAAACTATTTTATTAGACTATTTACTATGGCCTGGTGTAGTTTGATTCCAAGCAAGTTTGATTCCAAGTTTTAATTAGAAGGTGAATGTTATGATTTTCCCAAGTGACTAGAAGGTCTGTAGGGAAGCATTTTAGAGATACCACTGAACCCCAGGACGAGTGGGAGACAGAAGGAGGTGGTATTCTTTTTCCATTCTAAAGCTCTCTTACTGATTACCCATGTGAAACAGTGTGTCACTGAGAAGTGCTGTAGATCATAAATACACTTATGCCATTATGGGACTCAATGTGTTGATTATTTGTACAAATTGGAGTGCTTACATCCTACTAAACAACATAGCCTTCACCTTATTTACTCATTGGGAATGTTTTAAGTGGACTTCCTTCACCCCCTCAAAGAATGAAGGGGACATTATTTGTTTTTCTAGTGGCAAAACTAGGAAATGTGAATCCAGGAGCTTCTGGTCACAGGGTTTTAAGGCTTGTGGAGAAGACAGACCTACCCTAGAGACACTGACCTCAAAGTCCAGAGAGGAGCAGAAAAGAAAATTGGAAAGAAACTAGTCAGTTCTCATAACTGTTTAGGTGAACCAGTAAGCATCAGAGCCCTGACTGGTTCCATGGGCCAATAAATATCTTTTTTACTAAGCTAGTTTGATTTGAGTTTCTCTTACTTAAAGCCAGAAGAGTCTGAACTAGTATCAAACAGAAAAGGATAAAGAAACAATAATACACGTTCACAGTGCTACTCCCAAGTGGCAAAACTGACACCATCCTAGCTACAGACTTAACCACTATTTAACTAAGCTCCTCCCCACCCCATTTCTTTTCTCCTCAAATGGTGGAGAAACTGCAGCCTTCTGATTTCAAGATTGTTCTTTATTAAGCACAAAGGCAAGAAAAGCTTCATCTTTCTCTGCTTCACCCTTTTTAATAAAAGGATTTGTTCTGTAAAATCAGTCAAAGGCTGCCCTTAAGGACCTGGGTGTGTTATCATGTTCCAGTATCTCTGAAAATGCTACATAATAATTGTAATTTTATTATGCACCTTTGGCTCAGTAAGTAGGATGCCGGCCCCATATACCAAGGGTGGCGAGTTCTAACCTGCCCCCGGCAAAACTGCAACAAGAAATAGCTGGGTGCTGTGGCAGGTGCCTGTAGTCCCAGCTACTCAGGAGGCTGAGGGAAGAGAATTGCCTAAGCCTAGCAGCTGGAACTTGCTGTGAGCTGTGATGCCATGGCACTCTACCCAGGGTGACAAAGTGAGACTCTGTCTCAAAAAAAAAAAAAGAATAATATTTTTTATTTGTATCACAAATTAATCCTTTGGCATATGTTGCTAGAAAGAGAATTACTGGGCTCGGCACCTGTGGCTCAAGTGGCTAAGGCGCCAGCCACATACACCTGAGCTGGCGGGTTCGAATCCGGCCCGGGCCCGGCAAAACAACAATGATGGCTGCAACCAAAAAATAGCCGGGCGTTGTGGCGGGCACCTGTGGTCCCAGCTACTTGGAAGGCAGAGGCAGGAGACTCACTTGAGCCCAGGAGTTGGAGGTTGCTGTGAGCTGTGATGCCACAGCACTCTACCCAGGTGGATAGCTTGAGGCTCTGTCTCAAAAAAAAAAAAAAAAAAAGAAAGAGAATTACTGAGCCAAAGATTATAAATAGTGATTTTCAAAGTTTTTTACTTCTGTTGAAAAGATACCTGGTAAAAAGAATTAAACAACTTAAAAGGGTATAAAAGTAAACAAGTCATCTTCATCTCTGACCTTCAATCTTATTTCTTCTCCCAAAACTATCTCTATGTGTTTGGGTATGTGTGTGTACATATTCCTGTCACTTTTGAAGAAACCCACCAAATAGTATTATAGAAATATTGTTGTATACTTTGATTATCACTGTTTTAACAATAGATCTTTTTAAGAGTTATGTGCCATTTATTTCCCAGACCAGTGATGGATGTCTAAGCCTTTTCCAGGGTTTGTCACTCCAAACACATCTATAATATGTACCCTCACATATATAGGAATATCACAAAATCGGAATATCTCTTTCCTTTTTTCCTCTTGAGACAGCATCTCACTCTGTTGTCCAAGCTTGAGTGCTTTAGCATCAATCTAGCTCACAGCAAACTTAAATTTATAGGTTCAAGGATCCTCCTGCTCCAGCCTCCTGAATAGCTGGGATTACACACACTTACCACAATGTCCAGCTAATTTTCCTATTTTTATTTTTCTATTATTTATTTATTTTAAAGTTTCTGTTTTTAGTAGAGATGAGGTCTTGCTCTTTCTCAGGTTGGTCTCAAACTCTTGAGTTCAAGGGATCCTCCTACCTCAGCCTCCCAGAGTGCTAGAATTACAGACATGAGCCACCCTACAAGACCTGAAAAATATATCTTTAAAAACAAATTTCTAGAAGAGTTATTGCTGAGTGAGAATATATGCATTTTTATTGCAATAGGTAATCCTAAAATATCTCCTCAATGGTTATGCCAAAAGACTTTCATCAGTAATGTATGGTTCCTGAAACCATCATCAAGTTAATGTATTAACAATTTTTTACATTTTACCCCTGTGATCAGCAAAATCTTGTTTATTTTTGTAGTTTTAATTTAAAAAACTACCCCCTGGAAAGGCTTTATCAATTAATAATGAAATTGTCTGCTCTTTTACATTTTCATCAGCATTAAGCATTATCATTATTTTAAATCTTTACTGATTAATAGGTGATAATAGTATCTCTCTTTTTTTTTTTAAGTCTCACTCTGATGTTCTGGGTAGAGTGCTGTGGTGTCATAGCTCACAGCAACTTCAAATTCATGGGCTCAAGCAATACTCTTGCCTCAGCCTCTCGAGTAGCTGGGACTACTACCACAACGCCTGGTTAATTTTTATATTTTTGTAGAGACAGGGTCTCACTCTTGCTCAGGCTGGTATTGAACTTCTGAGCTCAAGCAATCCACCTACCTGCCTCAGCCTCCCAGAGTGCTAGGATTATAGGCATGAGACCAACCACATTTTAAAATCTTGCATCTTATTCATTCATGCAACATTTATCTCCCAGGCACCTATAGTGTAGAATATTGCTCTAACAATAATGGTGAGATGCTATCCTTGCTCTCATGGAGTTTATATTTCTTTGATTACTGATGAGTGTGAATATTTAAAAATGAGCTGCTTAAAAACCAAGAACGGTGGCATGAGCCTATAGTCCCAGCTACTTGGGAGGCTGAGACGAGAGAATCTCTTGAGCCCAAAAGTTTGTGGTTGCTGTGAGCTACAACACCATGGCACTTTACCTAGGGTGACAAAGTGAGACTCTGTCTAAAAAAAAAAAAAAAGGTGATGATAATTTAAAAATGATGTTTATTATTGTGATTAAAAGTGGAATGTATAGATCTGTAGTGGAAAAGTGGCATTTTCATTCAATTATATGATGACTTCCATTCTATTTTCTAGAAAGGAGAGTTCGGAGCGGCACCTATGACTCAAAGGAGTAGGGCGCTGACCCCATATGCCAGAGGTGGTGGGTTCAAACCCAGGCCTAGCCAAAAAATTGCAAAAAAAAAAAAAGAAAGAAAGGAGAGTTCCATAGGATTCAAAGAAGTAGCCAAATTTGGTGGCAGATACTACTCATTGAGCCCCTCCTCAGCCCCAGAGTCTTTTTTCCTTTCTTCCTTCTAGGAATAGAATGTGTCCACCTTTCAGCAGGGTATATGGCCACTCAGCTAGAGACTTCATTTTCCTGCGAGCTAGGGATGGACATCTGACTGGCTTTGGGCCAGTGATATGTAAAACATGATATAAGCAATATCTTGATTATTTCTTAAAAAGGAGGCATGTATTCTAGAAACAAAATAGAAATCAATGGTAACAATTGCAGAGACCAATTGCCAACCTAGGATCCTGGATGACCTGCTGAGGCAGAGTTACCTTGTCAGCCTAGTCTACTCACTTCTGGACTGTGACTTGAAAGGAATAAAGCCATTGTAATCTGGGTCCTCTCAGCAGCAGATAGGCCTGTATCCTAACAGATGTCCTTACATAAAGTGATATGGCATGATAGGTGCTACACAAGCCCCAAATATCTGCTTCCCTGGCCTGCGTAGTGCCCGAAATGTTCTCACTAGGGCGTTCTCATTCTGAGTTAAGGCAATGTTTTACAAAACAGGTCCTGTCTACTCTTAGCTTATCAAATAATGACAGATACTGAGCTATTGCTAGAATAAAAAGGCTAGTGTCCAATTAAAGCTGAAACATGCAAATTCACAACACATTTCCTTACCATTGGCTTTTCCAGATAGTTTAGTATGCTTGTGTGCCTTGTGAACATTCAAGAGTGGCAGAGTTTAAGAAACATTTCTGAGGCCACGCATAGTGGCTCACACCTAAATCCTAGCACTCTGGGAGGCCAATAAGGGTGGATCGCTTGAGCTGAGAAATTCGAAACCAGCCTGAGCAAGAGCAAGAACCCATCTCAAAAAATCAGCCGGGCATTGTGGTGGGTGCCTGTAGTCTCAGGTACTTGGGAGGTTGAGGTAAGAAGATCACTTAAGCCCATGAGTTTGAAGTTGTTCTGAGCCATGACTCTACCAAGGATGACAAAGTGAGACTCTGTCTCAAAAAAACAGAACAAAACAAAAAATCCCTAAAAACCAAAAAACACATTTCTGAAATATAAGTTGTTGAAATTTAATCCATTTTTGTGGAGCATTTCAATGGACTTAAGTTCCTTGCAACAGAATGGGAAAAACTAACTAAGACTCTAGAACTGTGCGTGGCAGCTGATGCCTGTAATTCTAGCCCTTTGGGAGACCCAGAGGATTGCTTGAGGTCAGGAGTTGGAGACCAGCCTAGGCAATTAGCTGGGGCTGTGGTCTCAGTTACTTGGAAGGCTGAAACAGGAGGATCATTTGAGCCCAGGAGTTTGAGGTTGCAGTGACCTATGATGATGCCGCTGCAGTCTCGCCTTAGGTGAAAGGGTGAGAGCCTATTTAAAAAAAAATTCCCAAGTAACTAGTAATTCATTTACACTACAATATCTAAGGTCTAATAATACATTTATACTAAGATATCTAAGGTGATCTATTCAATAAGGAACATAGCAAGAACATACTTACTAAAGAAATAAAATTGAATACAAAATTAATAAAAATTTTCCCTAATTTCCAGTAAAATGTGTCCTTTTGGTTTCTCTGTAGCACATCTCCTAAGTATTTCACATACAAAAAAAAAAAAACCTCTGCAACCAAATAGTCCTTGTTTTTCTATGGCTAGTATTTATGGTTTCATTATAGCTAATGACCTGTCTTTTCAATACAGGAATCCTCTGGAAGGGAATTTTCCCAGGCTCTGGATTAGATAGGTGCATGCTGTCTGCTCCTTAATACCCAGGAAGGAGGAAGAAAACACAAAGAAGGAAATGGATAAAAGATGATAGGTTAGCTGCCCCTCTCTTTATCCAACCTTCCCTCCTCATGTCCTAGTACACACACACACACACACACACACTCACACTTTCATGCCTGCTGCACTTAGAAACAGGGAATACCTTGTTTGGTGGAAGGTTGGGGTCATCAGACCTTAAGCTTGTTTTTTTTTTTTTGAGACAAGGTTTCGCTATTTCACCCTTGGTAGAGTGCCCTGGCGTCACAGCTCACAGCAACCTCAAACTCTTGGGTTTAAGTGATTCTCTTGCCTCAGCCTCCCAAGTAGCTGGGACTACAGCCAGCAGCCACAACGTTCAACTATTTTTTTCTCATTGTTGCAGTTGTCACTGTTGTTTAGCTGGCCTAGGTCAGGTTTGAACCCACCAGCCCTTGTGTATGACATGCTGTCATCATGCCTTCAACTTAACCAGCAACACCAGGGTGACTACTAAAGTGCCTAAGGGAGAGGCAGGAGCAAAGTGAATACTGGGGGAGTAGGTGGAGAAGAATAAAAGCAGACCTACCTCACCTAACTGTACACCTCTAAATAATCATAGTGGGTCATAGGTTGTTGACCCTGTAGCAATTATTTTTTCTTACATTTGTAGCCCTTGAGAGGTCTCTGGGTACTTTTGCTCTCTTGATTAATTGGATCTTAACTCTTCAGGGTAAGTGCATTTTATTAAACCTTTTTATTTTCTTACAACTGCATGAATCTCAAATATGATCATATCCAACATACCCATTTCACAAAGAAACGTGGGTCCCAGAGAAGTGAACTGATATTTCCTAAATCTCAAAGCAGGTTAGAAGTCAGATTTCCTGATGCCCACCTCTACATTTCATTTACTACCCCTCATAGACTCCTTAGATATCTGTTAGTTCCAATACAAGTAGTATCAATATATCCACAGAGAGTATTTTTAGAGAATATATCTATACATAAGTATAAATAGCTTTTTTGTACATCACCACTATCTTGAAATACTAATGTAAAAAGTCTTAAAAAAATAAAAGGTTCAGTGAGTACATTTCTGCTATTGCTCACTAGTCTGTCAATCTTTAGCTAACCTCTATTATTTTGTATATATATATATATTTTTGGAGACAGAGTCTCACTATGTTGCCCTGGGTAGAGTTCCGTGGCGTCACAGCTCACAGTAACCTCAAACTCTTGGGCTTAAGTGATTCTCTTGCCTCAGCCTCCCAAGTAGCTGCGACTACAGGCGCCCACCACAACACACAGCTATTTTTGATTGTAGTTGTCATTGTTTGGCAGGTGGGGGCTGAGTTCGAACCCGCCAACTCTGGTGTATGTGGCTGGCATCCTAGCTGCCGAGCTACAGGTGCCAAGCCTAACCTCTATTATTTGAAACACAGCCTGAGACTTGCAAGTGGAAAAACCTTGGCACAGTAAGGGAAATAATTACCATAAAGACCCTCCACTGATGTTAGAAGATTCAAAGAACCACTCTTAATGTACTGACTTATTTTTGTTCTCTAAATAGGGATAATATTTAACCAGTTTAGCCATATAGCGTCCTGATCCATAGCAGTGAAATGATTTAAAGGGATGGATGTCTATTAGGGTCCTGGTTATTAAACAAATGATTTTTAAGTGACTATTATGCATAATATTAAATGTCATAAAACAAAGAAGAAAGTGCACAGAGGCCGACACGTATGCCAGTGATGCAGGTGCCACACTGAGGGAAGTTATACACCCTCTCTAATCACAGATAGGGCCCTGCACAATTCTACTCATAGACTGAGAAGAGGCTTCCTGGCTATTGTGACCCTGAGTGGGTCTTGGGGATCAGGTTGTTATAAATGAACCTGGTCCCTTTTGGGGAGGTTTCATGTAGCTAGAGATGTAAGCAGGCAGAGAGGCAGGGTCTGGATCTTGGCGGGGCTATATGGTAAGGGGTTTAAATGGGATTTTACAGGCAATGAAGAGCAATAATTATTGTATTTTATTTATTATTTTTTTTTGCATTTTTTTGGCCGGGACTGTGTTTGAACCCATCACCTCCAGCACGTGGGACTGGCACCTTACTCCTTTGAGCCACAGGTGCCACCCAGCAATAATGATTTTAAACTGGAAAATGAGGCTGGGATAAGCCAAATTCTCAAAGTTCCACTTGGGTGTAGTTGTAATGTGGCCAAAGTGAGGGCCAGACTCTGGGTGAAGGAGAGGTGGGAGGCAGTCGTAGTAACTCAGTGGAGAAATGCTAAGTGCTGAGGAAACCGGAAATGGAAAGGAAGAGGCTGATTCAAGAGACAGTAAAGGAGCAGACTGAGATTTGTCCTCCAGTGGACGTGAGAGGGGAGACGGGGAAGACTCCAGAGTGACTCCCAGACCTTTTGTTTGACTAATGGGGTAAATGGATGCTGCTACAATGAGGAACACAGAGTGAGCAACAGGCTGGGGCAGAAAACAAGAGTTTAATGTCCTCATGTAGGATCTCAGCTGACAAGGACCTTCTGGAAATATGTTAGGGAGCTAGATCTACCAACCTGGAGTTCAGGGGACTGGTTCAGCTAGGACAGTCACCCCTAGCAGCAGCAAATGGCTTTGGCTGACAGCAGGAGGCAGAGTGGACAGACACTCAGAGAGTGCAGAGTTCTAGGGATAGCTGAATGGCTTGGATAACTGGTACCCTAGTTCCTGCTTCTTGTCTGACCCAGGGTAGCCATGGCAACATTTTAAAGTGTAAATCACTGTTACTCCTTACTTAAAAGCCACCAGGGACTTCTCAGATTCACATCCAAACTATTAGGCATGAACCAATGAAGGTCTTCCTGTGATCTGGCCTCTGCCTACCTCTCTGCCCACATCTATTGCCCGACCCTGGAGTCAACACTGATCTGGGCGCCGTACTCCTCCCTCAGGGCCTTTGCATGTGCTGTTGGCAATGTCTACAACACTGATTTCTAGATTGGCTGGCTGTATCTCATCCAACATCAATTTTGTAATGTTACTTTGACCAATTTAGTATGCGTCTCCTACCCTACCATTCCCCATTCTCAGTCGCATTGCCCTGTGTTATTAACTTTGTAACAATGACCATTATCTGAATGTATCCTGGGTATTTACCATCAACTGTATTGGAAATGGTGATGTGCCAGGGTAAATTTCCATATTTGTTGCTTCTTCAGGGAAACTGGAAAAGTAAAAAGGGAACCATATAGCTGAAGGCTTTAAATTCTCATTCAGCGGCTTTATTTAATTTGCTGTTTTCTCAGGACCCTCAAAAATATTTTATGTAGGACAATTACCTTATCGAATGCTTAAAAATATTTGTTAAAATGTCACAAAAATAACAAGCACTCCACAATCTTGACCCCATGCTCATTTACATACTTATAGTGTCCCATACTGAGACACTATGTGTTAACTGGCATTACGACATAGAAAATTGCTAAATTTCTACAGGCATGGTGGCTCATGCCTGTAATCGCAGCAATTCAGGAGGGAAAGGGTTACATCAGCCCAGGAGTTCAAGGCTTCAGTGAGTTATGGTTTTGCTACTGCACTCTACTCTGGGTAACAGAGTGAGACCCTGTCTCTCTGAAGAAAAATTATCGGTAAATAAACTGAATGACAAGATTTAAGTCTAGGCATAATACATGAAATTAATTTTTGGCTTTAATAAGTTTTATAGTAGAGGCTTGGCACCTGTGGCTCAATGGGCTAAGGCACCAGCCACGTACACCTAAGGTGGTGGGTTCGTATCCCCAGCCTGGGCCCACCAAACAACAACGATGGCTGCAACCAAAAAATGGCCGGGCGTTGTGGTGGGCACCTGTAGTCCCAGCTACTTGGGAGGCGGAGTCAGGAGACTCGCTTGAGCCCAGGAGTTGGAGGTTGCTATGAGCTGTGATGCCATGGCACTCTACCCAGGGGGATAGCCTGAGGCTCCGTCTCAAAAAAATAAATAAATAAATAAACTATGTCTGACATAAAGAAATGTGATATAGAAGTGAGGAACTGTTTGTACCAACAGCTGTGCTATTCCACCTTCCCTCTTTCCTGGGAGAAGCAATATAGATTAATGGTTAAGAACATAAGCTCTACAGTCAGGATCAGGGTAGCCATAGAATTTATTATCCTGTGTGGAATATCTTTGAGGGTACTGTGGGAACTGTCCTTGACAGATAGGAACAAATGTTCACTCTAGTTAGAATCTAAGCTCTCTCATTTACCTGCTATATGGTCCTGGCAGGTTACTTAACTTTTCTGATCTCATTTACTCATCATGGTATAGGAAGGATTAAGTGAGATAATGTTCATAAAGCCCTTAATACATTGCCTGGAACCTTGTAAATGTAAATGGTAGTTGCTGCTGATAATTCTTTTTTTTTTATTAGTAATACTATTGCTACCTTTGTTGTTATTATAAAACTATCTAGAGTAATAGATGTTTTTTTGTTTTTTGTTTTTTTTTTTTGAGATGGAGCCTCAAGCTATCCCCCTGGGTAGAGTGCCATGGCATCACAGCTCAAAGCAACCTCCAACTCCTGGGCTCAAGCCAGTCTCCTGCCTCCGCCTCCCAAGTAGCTGGGACCACAGGCGCCCGCCACAA